>ARYC01001627.1:0-24428 GCA_000711775.1 Oxytricha trifallax
GAGAGATACTCCAGAGAGTATTGATGCCATTCATCGAACACCTCCTAATTTCTATATGTACAACAAATCAAAAGTTCATTGGGCTTACCTTGTAGTGATCCAATCATACAAGTGAGCATTCTCATTTACCAGCATGTTATCTAAAGCTTTGATAAAAGCCTTTGTAAATTCCCTTCCATAATTTAGCAATAAATCTGGAATACCATGCTAAAAGTTTGCACTTTGATCAGTGCTTCTTGTTAAAACCAACATCAAATCGATGATTTATGCTCTGATTTCGATGATGAAATATGGATCATAATTGTAGGGTTTAGCTTCGTTTAGTATGATTCTTTCCTTAAGCTGGCTTACATGATGGTCTATAGAAATTCTATTAGTGAATTATATTACCTGCACAAGATTGAGGGTCTTGATCTTCTTATTGCAGCCCCTTTAGAGTATTAATGACATTCACCAGTTTTGTAATTTCATCAGCTTCTTAAGTAACCATTCTGCATGCATCCACATCCTCATCTTTGTAGTCAACGTCACTAGCATACTCGTATGTGAGAGCGCTAGACTAAATCATCAAATAATCGAGCTGCCGTTTTAGGTCGACTACAGCATAAAGCAATTCTTTGCCTGAATAACCTATAAATTATTAGATGAGTGAAAATCTTACCAGCTAAAGATCCTTTGGAAAAATTCTCGAGCTAGAATGTGGGTGTCTGTCTTAGCCCCCAAGAATGTAGTTACAGGAGTCAAGTCACGCTCACAGCCATATATTTTGATGGTTAACACAGTCTTGAGTCCTGAAAGAGCCCCATCGTCATTCATCAACTCCAAGATAACACTCATGATCACCTCCTCTTAGTCATTCTCATCCTTGATAATCACTGGAAATCTGGTTATTTTCTGTCTGCTTGACATGAGCAGCATTTGTCCATCTTTGTCAATTCTTAAAACTGCAAAGTGACTTTATGGAATAGGGGAGTCTGCAAACATGTAGATCAGCTCAACTATCAAAGTTCCATGTCGGTCCTCAAAGAAAGGCTTGAATATTTTATTGTTGAGACTGATAAACCTGCAAATACTCTGCATCCTGTACAAGTCGTAATCAAAAATATCTTTTTGAAATAGAAGAGCAACTTTGTAACTTCTAAATTTGCAATCATATGCACACCAATTTAAAACGGAAGTGAGTGGAAATCTCAGGGGATTTAGGAAGTAATCGTTCAAGAACTATTCAGGTTTCATCTCAAGCAATCCGCAAACCATCATTGAGAATGCTAAAGTATTGGCGAACATAGGAGCATCGTTAAGTATAGCCAATAACCCCATAACTTCAGTTAGGTAAAAGAAGCCATTTGGATCATCTCGAAGGGAGCTCTTGAAAATGCAATTGGCGTTGAATACCATTCCTCTATTTCTATTCTAGAAGGCATTCATCTTGAAGCTATTTCTTTTGCATTAGGAGTAGTGAGGAGTATACATAAGGCGATAGTCTGATTCTTCAAAGAAGGGAGAGCCTAAGAACTTGATCTGATAGGCACCTTAAAGCTGCTGAGTAATGTGATCGTAACAGTCAAGCAAGTAAGTTTTCATACTACCCAGTTAGTAGATTTAGGCCTCTCTGAAAGCTTTTGGCCTGGCCTTTACGTACTCAAAGCGTAAGAAGGGCTGATCCTGAGGATATTTCAATAAAGCAGTCGAAGTTATCATGTTTCCAGAGGTTTTCATTTGTTCAACTGTGCGTTTGTTCAAAAATTGGAAAGTCAAACGTTTTGGCTTTTCTTGAGTGAACGTTTTCTTGGATTCTTCAAGCTACTAAACATCCTCAGTTCCAACGTCGATGGTTTGCTCTTTCTTCTCTGACTTGGATCTCTCTCTCTGGTTTACTTTTGATTGACGGATCTTTACCTGCTAGTCTTTGTATGCCTACACCTCAGACTAGAATAAAAGTAAATTTCTATTGAGCACAGTATCATCAAGTTTCACACTTTATTTAAACTTATTAATAAGTTTTTCAGTAGCCTCTTAATCAATTAGTGGGAAGTCTTTAAACTTGCTATTCTGATCATCATCCTGAGAAGTGAAGACTTTAAAGTAGTCACCTTATTAACACGATTAGTTATAATTATTGAGAATTTGTTATTAACTAGATTAACTTGGGGAAATTTTTGCCCCCCTTTTTTTTTCGTTCATCGTAACTAGTTTTACTCTGAGTCTACAACAGAAGCTGGTTCTCATATTTTTACAGAAGTTACTTGGAAGAGTTGCTGATATCCTGTAGAGTCCTCAATTAATCTGGCAGAATACGGACATTGCTGTTTATCAAACTTGCTATAAAATCTTCATTTGTAGTAACCAAACGTTTAGATAGCTCAGTAGAGAATCTGGTTTCTTATAGAATTTATGAGTCTGTCATTTTTTTGAATGTAGCCAACAAGTCCTTTATTTCGAAAGATTCCGGGTTCGTACCATTGCCATTACTCATGCATTGATTGTTGAGCCCAAGCATGTTGTAACTGTGCATCGAATTTTGCAAATTTGGAGCTTAAATGGATAAGTTGGTCTGAACCATAGGCTATTGAGCTTGAGGTTTTTAGCCTTTTTCAATCTGCCGTTTCACGATAAAGTAATTTTTAACGCGCTCTTCGTATTCATTCCTGCCTTCGAAATGAAATTATTGTACAAGTTCAAGCTCAGCCGGGGGGAAGTGCTAAGAGACATCCGCTGATGTAAGCAACATAAATTTGGAGGCTATACTATTGTCTTATAACGAAGTATCCACATCCACTTTAAAATAGGAAAAGTCCTTGCTGAAAGTCAACTAAACATTTTTCATCATAGCAGATGTGGTATAGCCCATGTTTTTCTGGATTTTGTTCATTCTCTGAACCATATCTACAAAGCTCTTAAATGAGTATCCCTATCAATTGTCAATTTGTACTGATCTTAAACAGAATTTAGTGCTGCCAAATCTTTCAGACTTCCTTAGGTAGCATGTTTAGGTTATTGAACTATACAGTCATAAGCTCTCTTTACAATTTTGAAAGTCTAGGTAAACTGATGCTGATCTTTACTAGTTAGCCTGTTTAGTTGAACCATAAGAATCATGCTCCAGTAGTCATCACAGAACAGAAGAAATGTTAACAATGTGCCCTCGAACATTATTTTGGATTAGGATTTGCCTGCCTTCTGAATCTTGATTTGTGTATGATGGAGTATTTGGAATGCACTTCCTACCTTTTAGAAAATCTCTTCAAGTTGCTATGGGTTGGTCAGATCAAAGTAGAATTTCATTGGAAAAGACACTCTATGAAAAGTGTTTTCAATCGGCTCTCGATTGATGTCGTCCGACATTAACTGCATTGGTAGAATTTTATAATTAATTATAATTTAATCGTTGTTTTAACAGATAAGTTAATTAAACTATTATTATAAAACTGTAAATAATGAAAGCAACTCAAAGTAAAAAACTCTCATGCCAATACTCCGACAAGGGTTAATAATCTTAGTAGAATAGTCGCTCACCTCGATCGTCAGCGACGATCATCTCAGCCAGAACTCCTATGAAAGCATTAAGCAGAGTTGAGTCAAGATTCAAGAAAAGCAATAATAAAGTGGGGCCTGTAATTTTGGGGAAGAATTTCGTTCAAGTGGTTGCAACAACTAAGTATTCGTATAATACGGGAGCTCTCCTCAACTCTGGTGAAGTTCCTCCTCAAGTGGATTCTTTATAAGGAAGGTTAATCATTAAGATGCCTTTGGATGGTATAGATTCTTACTTAAAGGACATGATTGATATAAAGAGTATACATAACGACGATTCATTGTGCCAATTTCTGGAGCAGTTCTTGAGTCAATTTCGCAATTCAAAGCAGGTTAGTCAAATAAATTAAGATTTAAGAATCATTCTAATATAATTCTAATTTAGAAACCCCAGTCAATTTAAGAAGGATAGCCAGTGCAGTTGATATAAACAGGTTTACTCTCTCTTATATAAAATAGAATGTAGCTAAACCATGGATTACCGAAGGATTGTAATCCATACCTAAAACCTTGAGAATCAAAGCTTGCACATAAGCGACTTGAGATAGTAAGAATGTATATGGAAGATTAGTTGAAGCCAAAGTAAATTTCGAAGAAGTTGCGAGTGACAGCAGAGTTTGTATCAAGAACTGTTGAGAAGTTTAAGCATGAGATTAAAAATAGCGTATTCCAACCTTAAGAACTAAAAAGACCTGGTAAGAGGAGGGAGTGAGATAATGAGCAGCTGGTTGCTGCAGTTGGCGAGTGCATAGAAGAAATGGGGATTTACTAATGTACTGGCAGAAATATTCATAATCGATTGTAAGAATTGAAGCTGAGCTCACCATTAAAGTATGCCTTCAAAGTACCATGCATTTCAACAATTCACAAGATTCTCAAAGAGTAGTTTCATCTGAAGTTTGGCAAGACAGAGGCAGCGAATGTCAAATATAGAGATCCTGCTTATAACAGAAACGCTTATGGGTGAGTCGCCTGCTATCATAGTTTCTAAGAGAGGATGCAGTAATTATATCAGTGGATGAAAGCAACTTCAGGTCTGACTACTTACCCCTTAAGCAGTGGGCCCTCAATTAGAAGAGTATTCTGGGTAAGAGGAAGAATAAAGTTAACAAATCGATTGCAGTCAAGAAGTATAGTAGAATCATCGCAGGCGATAAGGATTTGCAGTATGGAGGGATGCTGCTTGGAAAGCAGTCGAATGGTGAATATTCTTAGAAATCATCTTATTCATTGGATGCAGTTTCATCTATATGATCAAACGATTTACCTGCTTAAAATGTTTTTAAAGGTATCAATCTGTAAGCTAGTGCAAAGGATTCGTAATCATCCAAACTTCATTCAATAATGTAGAGTAAAGCTAAGCCAATTTCAAAACCCCATTCTAGTACCAGTACTTTAAATTAGTTGGCTAAACAATCGATTTTGAAGAAATCATAGAAATCATCAAGCAGCTCTATAGTAAGTTATTCCTAAATAATATTGATTTGCTATTACACAGAAGGCAGGCATTTTACAAACTCCACCTCGCTAGAATTTGAAAGCAAAGTAGTAACTAAAGTACGATCTATCCCCTATACTTGAAGTTGAAGACACTCCCTAAAACCAATCGAGTACTTTGAAGAAATTCAGAAATTTTAAGTTGCAGAGCACTGCGAAGAAAGTCACTTCAGATGATGAGCAGATCAAACGAATTCATTCAGGGCTCACGCCATTGATTGACAAGGTGTCAAAATTAAAACTGTAATCAACTTTAAAGAAATCAAGCAGTTCGCTATTGAGTTAGAGATAGAGAGAAGTTGTTCAGCTCACTCCAAGAAAGCTGTCGCTATCAGTTTTGAGCAGCTCGAATATTGATGAGAGTAAGTATACAAAAGAGAATTTGAAGGTTGATGGTTGTTGCATGATGATAGTATCTGATAAAATCGTTCTGTTCTTGATAATGCCAAACTATCATACTCAGCTTAGTTTGAGCGATTACTTATCTTTGATAACTTCAAGAATGAGAGAGATGCAAGTTGAGATGTGAACTCTGGGAATTATACTATGATTGGAACTATTATGATAGATGAAGATACCCTGAAGACATCTCTTGGATTGCATGGTTCCGCGCTGAGGTTGTATGGCTCCAGGTTGTATGGTTCCTGGTTGTATGGATCCGAGTTGTATAGATCCATGTTGTATGGCTCCACCCTTAAGTTGTATGGTTCCACCCTTGAGTTGCATGGTTCCACCCTTGAGTTGTATGGTTCCAGTTCTCACAAATTCAACAAGTCTCATTTCAAACCACTAATCATGATGCAAACTTCCATCAAACTTCTAAGATTATAATTCAACTACCGTCCTAAAACCAAATTAACTTTACTAATAGATGACCCATCACAAAATCATAACCAATAAGAAGAATCCAAAGAATGTGATAAACCCTGTGCATATATTCCAGATCAAAGTCAGATTAATCTCAATTATAAGCCAATCTCTCAGTATCGATATGAAATGCTCTCCAATTTAGGCGATTATGGTTTGAGAGCAAGACAGTTGTCGATTGCAAAGTAAACAGTGAAGAGATAACAGTACTCTATGGGTTTGATAACATCGATAGCAGTTGATAGAGTGATATCCACTCAAATAATTGAAGGAGCATTCGATTCAGTGCTATATGAAAACTTTATATATCAGACGCTGAGAAGTATAAGAACTGACAAAGATCTATGCAACAAGAAGGTGGTGCTTTTAATGGATAATGCCATAATTCATAAGTATTCTGAGATGCTTGCGACTGCTCGTCGCTTCAAAGTCAACGTACTCTTCAATGCAGAATACTCGCCCTGGCTCAACCCAATCGAATAGTTGTTTGCATACATAAAAAAGAACCTCAAGCAGCAGAACATCAACAGCAAGTAAGCATACTCTCATAACAAACTTATAGAGTGCAGCTGGTCAAACGCATCCAAGAAATAATCAAAAACATGAGCGAGGATGATGTTCGAGGACTCTGGGCATTCAGCATCAAGAAGTGGATACATACTCTGAGGTATGGGTTTGTATGAGATTCTACTCAAAAACAAGAATTGCAACATACATTGAAATTTTTATAAGCGCTTATACCTAATGCATTGTCATTTTTACTGCTTATACTATTACTGCTGCTATTACTGCTGTTATTAATACTGTACTTAAAATTAATACATAATTGCATGAGGATCCCTGAAAATCGCAGTTTGCATAAGTCTGCTCATACTATTATGAATTTTTGACGAGTGGCATCATATTCTGCTCTACTCCACTCTATATAGCAAATTTCTATGCACTTAAGGTATACACCAGAGGAGTTGAGCAACTTAAGCTAAAATTGGACAAAAGTTGGTTCAAAATGAGATATTTCAAGAATTGAATGGGTTGGTGAGAGAGGAGATGCACTGAGCATCATGCTATCCAGTTTGATAGGAATTCAGCAAAAAACTAGCAAATTCGCAACTTCTGCTCGATTTTTTTGACAAGCAGCGATTTGCAGGTGCTGCTGCAGCATTAAACTTTACGACCACAAAATTTTTCACAAAATTGACCAGCAACAACGATTTTCAAGATTTTTGACCACTCTGCTCCAAATTATGCTTGGTCACCGCACATTTTCGAAAAATGACTCATAATACTAAATTCAGAGTAAAAACTGCGATTTTTTGAGATTTTTGCCACTACTCTGGTCATTTTGGTTTAAACCATGCACTCTGGTCACTTTTTGAACAAATCTCAGCTTTGACCACTATTCTGGTCACTTTAATTAAAATCATGCACTTTGGCCACTTTTTTGACCACTCTGCTCAAATAGGAGAGACAAAAATACCAAAACAGAAATTTTGACCACTACTCTGGTCACTTGGGTTGAAATCATGTACTCTGGTCAATTTCACAGAAAATCCATAATTTGGACAATTTAGAGATGTTCCTGATGATGCATGGTGATATTGACATAAAAACCTAATAAAAGTGACTATTTCGTAAAAATAAGTAGTAATTTGACCACTTTTCGCATATAAGACAAAACGCATAGTAAATGAGCAGTAATTATATATTTAATTAATTTTATATTTTTATTTTTGTATTTCCCCGATTCAATTGTATTTTATCAATAGTATTTAATTCTGTTATTTTAGCTTTAAATAAGTCAGAAAGTTTTTCTATAATGAATAATTTTATAAACGTAAAATAAAGTTATTTTAATTGTTACACTGTTAGATAAGCGTTTTAAGCTAGTTGATTTATATACTAATTTATTAATAGAATCAAAAAATTAAAAAACTCTAACAAACTATCACAAACTCGAACAATTTTATTTATTGAACTTAAATTTAAATACAGTAAAAATTTTATATTAATAAAAAATCTCTAACATGAAACTCTAACAAAGCCTAACAAAGCATAATACTTTCTTTGTAAAAGACTCTTATATTATGCTTTAGATTTAATGATACATAAATTTACTATGTTATTGATAAAACTCCATTTTAAAATTACATAGGCATTTAAAGCACATGCCATTCCTTTTTTCATACTAGCTCATTAAAAATATCAAATTAGTCTAATTTCTTGAAGAGTGCTTTACAAATATTTTATCAAAATATTTTCAAGGGCATTTTTTCACTATTTCATGGTGAAAATTTGCCCAAAAGCAAATAAGGGATAAAATTCATCTACAAGACATGATTTTTTTTGCTTAAAATTTCATGATAAAAATCGAAAAAGTTATTGTATAAAATTATAAGTTTTAGTTATTAAGTTAAATAATTTTAATTGGGAAAAATATCTCCTTAAACATCAAAATTAATAGCATTCATATCATAAAATTGTTATTCTATTAAATAGGCTACTAATTTAAAAGGTTGCATTCTTAATAAATTACTCCACCATCGTGGAGTTGCATCACTAGATGTTTATAGTTGACTAGTTCAACAATTTAACCCCTTAAATCAATTATTTCATTCCCAACCCTTTGATTTTGTTCCAAAAATTTATGTTTTGACTTAGAGCCAATGTTTAGACCAGACTTCTATTCTTCCATGTCAACTTGTCTGGCTTTTCTCTTTGTACTCTGTTTCAATAAGAAGGCAGACCAACCCTTGTTAACTAAAGAGGCGTTATCATTTATTTTGTTGTAACTTATTGAATTGTTAAGTGCATCTAAGAATTAGGGCTTCATGTGCACAACGTTGTTCTGTTAGTTAACAAGCCTAACTCTCCTTTATTACTTAGCCCTCAATATCATTTGATTAATACCTTCTGTGTCTAAAGTTAGTAAAATATCGGTAATCCATTTCTTGTCTAAATGAAGCCAATCCATTTAATCGGGTAAATATTTGAAAATAGAAGGCTTGTCTTCTGCATACTATAAAAAATTGTCTACTGTAAGCGCCTCAATCTGGGGTATTGCAGAGAGTATACATCGGTTCTTTTCAAAAACTATAACAAAGTCTACAAATTTATAGTACCTCTTTCTACCCTGTGAGAATGCTTCGAAAAAAGTATATATTTTAGCAATTGAGTTTGGGCAAGTATGCCCCACACTCCTAAGTGAGAAAAACATACAGTTCCTGTTTTGAACTTATTTTCGATCTCACTTCACTCACATGGACTCCTTGCAAATTGTTGTTCATCCCCTCTTATTAAATATTGATACTTTTAGTATATAGTAAAATTAATATTATGGATGTTAATTTTTATTATTTGTGATAGTTTGTTAGAGTTTTAATTAAAATCAAAACTTTTTTTTATTTATTCACAAAATGATTATTCTCTATAGTAATAATTATAATTTAAAGTTAATATAAATCAAAACAATTTATGGAGTCCAGGAATGAACAAAATACAAAATAGACCGATATTAGAGACTTTTTACATTAAAGGCAGTGGTGGAGACTATCATCAGACGACGAAAATGAGCTTTCCGAATAAATCATCATTGACAATGATAATTCCTAGGATGAATTGGTCTATTGTAAAACAACTTGCTTGATGGCCCTTGGTGACCTTAAAGTTAATGATTAAAAGTTAATTTCTCTATCAAAGTCTCACATTCAGAGATTAGAAGCAAGAGCATTGCTAAATATCGAAAACAAAGTATTTAATACCTAAATAATTGATTCACGGAGACTTTTAAGTACTATGGAGGCGGGGTAATGGATAGAAGAGTGCCTTAAGCTAAGAGTAGATTAATGCATCTCTACAGCTAATTGAAAAACTATGCCAAAGTAGGTATAATAATTTCAAATTAAGAAATTCTCATTATTAAGAAAAGTTTACAAAGTAAAGTCCATTGATTCATTTGAATGGTGATAACTTATTTCAGGAAGATGACCTTAATGATGATAATAAAATTATTATATTTAACCTCCTATTTTAGTGATAGAGTTGCAAACATTCAACAAAAATTTGCTAATTCACACAATGTAGAGCGTACCATAATAGACTTATCAGCTACCTTTATCATAATCATGGGTTTACTAAAAAAAAATTAATGAAATGTTTTTTTATTAAAATCTCCAAAGTCAATATAGCGATAAGAATTTGTTAAAATAAAACGATATAAAAAAGTAAGGTTAAATAACATAAGAAAATATACTAAATTAAATTAATAGAAAATGCTATAAGTCAAATGTAAAAAAGTACTCAATAGATAATATCAGCAAGACAAATACATGATTATTTGATAGTTAAATTGTGTCTTAAGATCCCGCTATAAAAAATTAGAAAAATTATAAGAAATGATGTAGGATTTACTTACAAGAAGGTTTATCACATTGATAAAAGGTAAAACAGTATTGAATGCTTAAAACAAAGATAAATTGCAGCAAGTCATTATGTTGACTTCATGAATTAAAAGAAATTACAAATAAAAATTGATGAAAGTTGTATATAGAGCTAAAGCTATTTGAGGAAAGCCTGGAGTATGAAAGGTACCAGGAACTACAATGATTAGTTAGTTAGATATTATGGAATAAATATGATTGCTGCAGGGTTTAGTGATGGCAGGATTTTTATACTTTGAGTATCGGCAAGAATAATACGACAACATTCCTTTATTTTCTACTCTAAATCATTGATTACATAGACTAAAACTCTGACGAATGGAGGATGATTACAGTATTTTTACTCGATAATGCTACTTATCACAAGAGTGTAGTGACATTTTAAAAACTAAGAATCTACCATATATCTGTATTATATTTAGGACCCTACTAATTAACATTGGCTCTAATCGATAAACTTTTTGCCGTCATTAAAAAAGATTAGAATCCTATAACATAAACTTCAAATAAGGAAAAATTTATGAAAAATCTAACAAAATATATCCAAAGCAAAGATTATTCTTTGATAAGAAATTTCTATTACAGTTGCCTCTAAAGTGCAAAAGGGGCAATATTGAAAAAGAAAATTTGAAACTTCGCCCATTAAGAATATAAGCATTCCTAAAATTATAGAATGAACACAATTTAAAATCTAAAATTCTTGATAGTTAAAAAGTAGTAAAATTTAGATATTAAAATTTTCTTAATTAAAATTATGACATTACTTTAATAAACTTTAAACTATTAGGTAATTATGGATATAATATATTTAAAATAAAATTTTTGATATTTGAAAAAGTTTTATTTATTTATATAATTAATTTTCATTATATTTCCTTTATCTTCATCTCCTTGTCTCCTTTAAATTCGTTGCCAACATGGACTGTAAATACTTTATCAGGGTCAGATTTTGTGAATATTTCTAATTTATACTACCCCTGATAATTTAGATCAATAATATACCAAAATTCTTATGGTTTCTTAGTATGATCAGTTCTCTCTTCCCAACTTTCCCCTGGAATATTATTTAATATGTTATAATCAAAGAAGCCTTTAACACCAATGATGCAATATTCTCTTGAGCATTCAGGGTTTTTGCTGTTGACCAAGTTTCCTTTTGAAGTGAGTTTTACCCAAACCAGAGTTTTAATAATTATATAGCCATTCTCTTTTAAGTGATTTATATCTTCTTGTTGAGTATTGTAAAGCGTCCAATAGAAAATTATTCCTTGATGTTACACTAATGTTAGGGGTATTTGTTTTAATTTATAATATGGTAGAAATGAGTATGGTGTCGCTTTTTGACATTTCCACAGGTTGTCTTCAACAACTATTGAGAATAGTGCTCTCGTCAATCTTATCATAGTTTTGTGTAAATTTTGCCAGAAGTCGTCATTTCTAACATCCATACATAGCTAAATTGGTTTTCCTTAAGACATGTTTTCTCTATTATAGTCCTCCTATTTTTTGCAAATGTACCGCCTTAACCTCATAAATGTATTTTGGAATTTTTAGCTCTTTTATGTTGGGATCTTTGTCATACTTTAAAATCTTCATGTATTAGTAATTACATGTCTCAAGTTGTTTTTATTCGATTAAAAACTAGCTTCCAGGAATTTGAGTCTTATCGACAAGAGAACATTTTTTAATGTTTCTATAGCAATGGTCTCTTTTTGTAAATATTTTTTGGCAATCCCATACATTCAAGGTTCTGTAGGAGTTCCTCAGCTCTTTGAATTCTATGAAATTTTATACATAAGTTTTTATTACTCCAGTGATTTGCTCTCGTCTTGAAATTTTAAAAAGTTTTATTGCAATAATTGCAGCAGAAATCCTGAATTTAATCTGGGCCATTACTAGCTAACTTGTTTAGATCATTGAAAAGTTTCTGCTATATTTTGTTGTTTTCCTGAATCATTGAATAATTTTTTTAGATATTTCTATTGTTAAATGTGAAGAGTACTTGTAGTAAACTCATATTTTTGAATATTTACAACTCGAATATTTGTATTGGTGATAAAGTAAGAAAAGGTGAAGTACTCTTCATTTGTAGAGTTTAAATTTAATGAAATTTGTGAGGGCATTTTTTCACCATCTCATTGTGAAATTTTACCCCAAACAGTAAATCAAAACTTTCTCAAGAATTAACACATCAACCCTGATACAAATATATTGTGATGAAGTTTATTATATAAATTAAAGATATTTAGAAAAATTTGTCAAAAATATTATAAAATTTAATATTTAATTTTAAAAATATTATTAATGATTAAATATAGAAATGTCAGTAAAATAAAAATATATAAATATAAGTATGGAGATATGATAAATAAAAAATTAAGATATATAAAATTTATAAAGAATGTACCAATATATTAATATATCTATTATAAAAGATGTTAATAAAAATAATCTATAGATGAAATATACAGATATTTTTTAAAATAAAAAATCTTAAATTGCAAAAAATAATTCATTTAAAATTTCAAAAAACTTCTTTTCAATAAATTATCTAAGTAATATATAATAAAAAAAGAGTCTATATTGTAATATACCTAAATTAAAAGAAAATCGAAAAAGAATATGATTTAAAACAATTAGAGAATTAAAATTCGTTATTAAAACTTAGGTATTCAATAAGAATCACATGGAAAGGCTGTTTTATCGTGACTTTGAGATTCACAAGGAATTCCAAAATTTTATCATATTTTTTGGGATTATTCTCAAATCTCAAAATGGTGCAATATACCACTGTGAACATGCTTTCTTTCATCTCAGGGTCTAAAGGAGACGTCAAAGATGCTCTTTTAATCTATTAGTGGGAATTATAGGGAAAAAAATTACATTATATCGAAACACGCTTAAACACATGACTTTATGAAATTGATCATTGAAATTTCTTAGCAAATTTACACTTTTCTAGATTTTACCCTGTTCAGCCGACGACAAATCTTAATAATCCGAAATTATATAACTAATTTTTGATATTTAATTCTCTTCAAGACGTGACGTCACATTTTGAAGGTCATTAGGATATTTGGAAATTACTGTAAATTACTTATATTTAGTTAAATAATATTATTTATATATACAGAATATTATTAATATTTTTCAAGTATTACAATTGAATTCTTCATTACTTAATTATTTTAGCACTGAAAATTCAAAAGATTCTTTTAAAAATTTTTTTAAATATTTTTTTTATGATTCTATTCCTTGAAAATTTGTAAATTTTATCATTAATAAGTTCCTATATTTTATTTTATCTTATTTATTTAATTTGAATTCCATTCAAATTTTTATGAGTTTGCTTAGCATTTTAAATCTAATTAATGTTTTTTTTCATAATTTTTAAAATAAAAGATTTACCATTTAGTTTCATTTTAACTTTAGAAATTTTCAATAAAATATTATTCTTTAAAAGATTTTATTTAATTTATATTTAATCATTTTATTATATTTAAAAATTGTTTAAATTTTTACTTCTTTTTATTTTTTTAAAAAATAATTATGTATGTTCCAGTTATTATTTGAATAGCGTATTAATAATAAAAATTTAAAATTAATTTTTTTATATCTCAATTTATTACTTAATAACTTGTATTAGATAAAAATGAAAATATAATAATAATAATAATAATAATATGATCACATTGAAGTCTCTGGGGACCCCTGATCAATAATATGTTAATATATATAAGGGTCAAGTCCTTTTGGATTATGTGTTCAAGTGCTTGAACAACTGTCGTCTCCTGTCTATTTCATCTATTAATAGCGTCATAGGTGGAGAGGGAAAGGCTGAAGCTATGTCAATAAAACATATTCTCTAATACTGTCTTGATTAGATGTCTTAGATCAGCTATGCTGTGTTTTATCCCATTTATGCTTTCGGTCTGAATCCTATTTGACTTTCATCTATAGTACTCCATAAATGATTGGAGAATAGTCTCATCCTTGTTGATTCTAGCAGTTTTCTTGCTGCAGATGACATTGCTATAGGTCTAGTCTTTTAGATGACTGGGTATTGTCTGTTTTAGACAGTAGCATTAAATTTGGATCGTTGATCCAAGGTGGTGGTTTTGCCTTGAGATTGATCCAGTCTTCTATGAATGATATTAGTGGTAGAGCATTAAATTTCTTTCTATCACTGAGGTTATCTGTGCCTAATGCTTTATTGTTTGGGAAATTTCTAAGTGAATCTGTGAGAAGTTTATGTCTTCTTTTGTATCTATAGAAAGCTGTTCCCATTCGAAATTGATCCACTTTGTCTCTAAGTGGTTTGTTGGATTGTGCATCATAGAAGCATCCTGCGTTCTATATCTCTAAGAATTATTTGGCCTTTACTTTGGATTGTTGTATATTCATGTCTTGTAGTTAACTTACTATCTTAGCAGGTTTCATACCAATAACTTTTTCAATGAATTTAGTTGCTTCTTTAGCATTGCCTTTCATCCATAAGTCTTTTATAATCTAAGTATTATTATTCAAGGAATTTTGTGTATGACATTTAGACTTTTATTTGGGGTTTAATTTATTTATTGTTATACCAGTCTTATTCAAATTACAAATGTGATTCTGCAATTTGTTTTGTTACGCACTTTGTTAAGGGGGTCACTTATTAAAAACTAAAACTTTTTTATATTGCGAAATGGTCTGATGGGGAAGGAAAAATGTGCGAACTGGTTTAATTGAGTGAGCCCGACTCAATGACGTCAATTGCATTTTGTGACGTCACTCCAATTCTTGTTAGTGTTTTGGAAGGTTTTTGTCACCTAATTAAGGTCGCCTGCATTTAAGAATTTAGGGTCTTTGAGCTTCTTCTCAATCTCTTTTATAAAATCTTTTTTATATTTTATAAAATATCGTGAGATATATAGATTTGAGATTTTTATTCCAATGTCTATTAAATTTAAGTCAAGTGATAAGGGAAGTGATTATATGAACTCTACTTTACCAATGGTTGACTTGATGAGTGTGATGGTTCCGTGTTGACCGTCTGAGATTTTGGTCTCTGACGCATAAAGATTGTAGCCTGGGAAGTGAGCTTTAGTATTTCTAGCTTCTTACAGGCAAACTAAATGAGGTTGGTGTCTCTAGATCATCTTAAGTAGGAAAATAATGGACTCCACTAATGATCCTCCCATATTCCACGACATGACTCCTAGTCCATTTATATTTTCGGTAATCATGTGTAATGTTCTAATAAGTTACTTTTTAACTTAATAATGAAATTGTAATTATAATTTGTTGGTACTAATTATAATTAGGATAAAATAAATCTTACACCTTGATTGGTTTATTTTTAGAGATTATTAAAATTGAACCAATCGGTTTAATAATTAGACCTAAAATTATTTTTATCAGTTAATAATAATTTTAATTTAATATAGTTTTTCCTATCTCCTATTCTTTAATCTTAATTGACTATTTGGATTTATAGATTTCATATTTGTTTATTTAATATTTATATTTTAAATTATTTTTATATTTATTAATCCCTTTTAATTAATTCTTTATAGCAAGCTTATTATGTGATATATTGTGAATATAATACAGTTTATTATTAGCTTTTAAGATTATTAAAATTATTTAATATTATATAAAATATGATATGGGGCTTTTTGCTAAATGCTTCTTGAAATTTAATTTTATCATTCTTTACTTTATTTATAGTATTATTTATGTTTCTTTATATGCAAGAGCAAATATACTGTATAAAAACCCTATCATAAGTCAATTAAAGAAAAGATGGTAAAATCTTTAATTGATACACTAATTTGATAATACGTTTTTCTTGTATTTAAATGCATTTTAGTTTTTGAATTAAATAAAAATTTCTGGTTTAAATAAATATACTTTTATATTATACTTTTAAATTTCTTATTGTTAAAATCGATTAGCACTCATCGGGCACTCTCCATCCATGATATTGAAGAATAACCAAGCTTGATATTTTGCAATTGCTAATCTATTCACATTTAGAGGTTATTGATAATCTTTACAAGAGTAAAGTATATGGCAACAAAAGAATATTTACTCGATTAACTTCTTAATATCACCTTCTGACTGTTGATCATTTGCATTAATTATATTGTATTTCGATGTTCCTGTTAGTTTCATTTTTACTTACCATGCTTAATGACTTACTTTATTTTATGAATATATAAAAATTCAAAGTTTTTGTTAAAATATTAGACAATTTTTATAATGTTTATAAGTAAAGCAATTAAAGTATTTCAAGATTACATTCACAACTATATTTAAAAATTAATTAAAAAAATAACATTTTTGATATATAAGAAAGCATTTATACAATCCAAAAACACATTTGATAAAATATATGTCAATATCCATGCATATATTCCTATTCTCTAAGTTAATTTAATTTTATTTTTAATTCAGCTTTTTTACTAATCATTTCTAATTAAATAAAGCAAGCTAAGTTTAGATCTTCTGTATTTAATTGAATAATTGCATTATTAATGCTGGAGCAGTTATTAGTTCCATCTGCGATGTCTCCAAAATCTTCAAATGTTAAGCACTGCCACTAATATGCTTTAATGGTAATTTGTTCTATGTATAAAATCAAGTAAGGATTTTAATATTTGGGCTTAAGCTGGCCAGATACATCTATTTATAACTTTTTCTTAGAATTGAAAAGTACACCAAGTATAATAATACAAATGATAAATCACTGCCAATTAATTATGGACATCACTAATTCAATATTATAAGTTTTTATTATAATTACTCTAATTACAACTAAAAGATTTTGGTAATTGTTTAACTGTGTATAGGCAAGATGTAACAGTGACTTATGATAATTTAAGGTTCTGAAAATTTGCACATAATGCTTAAATGTTTACTGCACATGTAACACTCGATAAAAAGTATAAAAACACTTTTAAAATTTTTTTGCCTTAAATTATAGAATAATTTTAAACCAGTTAACTAGTGAAATATTATAAAAACTTTTCTTTTTGAAATAACTTTTATAGAAAACCAACAAATACAAACAATACAGTCTTAAATAACACTAGGTAAGTGAGAAATTAGAATAAAACAACACATTGAGTCAAACTAGATACCTGCTTCTGAATTATAATAATTCGAAGAGTGATGCCTCATTTCGTGGTTCTCCGCAATTCATTTTTGAACTTTAGTCTCCGCCTCCCATTTCTGCTGCTTGGTCTCTCTTCTCTCTTCATCTTCTATATTTTGCTTTTTCTAAACAAACCACATATTGGTACAAGATTTATCCACGATTAAGTAATATTTTATGATAATATTAATATTATTTTTAATTAAATCATTTCATTTTATATCAATTTTTCATTATGTAGTCACTTTATCAAATAACTCCAAACTTAACTAGACAATTTATATGTTTACTTACTTATTGTTATGTCAGGTATATTGAAATTATATTATTCTCTTAGATTAAATGAATTGTAAAAGATCATTTACGTATTAAACTTCCGATAGCATAGAACTGTTCGCTTGAAAATTTATGCACTATCACTGAGCGCTTGGTATCATCATTAAAGTGTTTGCATCTGCACTTCGGTTCATTCTTATTTATCATTTTTTGTTAATTTTAACATCTTTCCCGAAGTTGTGCTGGGTCATGTCCTTGTTTTCCAGATTTTTACCATTCAAGATACGTTAAATATTTTAATTTTGAAACGAAAAATATCGTAAAGAATAAAAAAGACATTATAAATGATCGTGATATATGAAAAGAAATTGAAAGCTTGAACGTTTAAGACTAAAGGTAGGCAAATTCTAAAAACGAGATTATTTTAACAGTATTATGGTGATATTCATCAATATGAGTTTAATTTACTTTGATATAGGTAAATATGATTAATGGTGACTAATTTATAGTTTATAAATTATAGAATTTTTATAAAAATTAACATCATTTTAAAAGTATTAGATGGTTACTTAAATTGCATAAAGAGGAAGAATTTCTTGAGTTTTTTATTGACTATTTCATTCTTTTACATTAAATCTTTGCACCAGCCTTTTCCAAAATAAAGAAAAACTTCCATTATAAAATAAAATAGCACTAGCTTCAGGATTTTGATAACTAATTAAATAGATAATTTTAAGAAGTAGTTTATTATAATAATAATAATAATATGGTCACATTGAGGTCTCTGGGGACCCCAAATCTGAAATATATGTTAATATAAATAAGGGTCTAGCCCTTTTCATTATAAGTGCTCTAATCTTCGGAAGATCTTTTTTGTCTTAATGTCGATGTCCAGTTTTCTCTTTCTCTTCCATATTGAAACTCCTTTCAAAAATTTATGATTAGTGACTTTTTCTTTGTGCCAGTTCATCATAAAGACGCTTTCATATTTTTCTTTCTTTAATTTTAGTTCCAATTTGTAGGTACCACCCATTTGTATTCCTTTAGGTTTGGTTTTAAACATTGAGAGATATTCCAAATGTGGGAATATTTAGTTCCTAAGGTGTTCTAGGTTGTATCTTTTTGCGTCTACATAGAAGTACAATCATAGTATTAACTACTGAAGACTGTTTGACGTTAATGTTAATTTTTGTGAAATCTGTTGTATGAATAGCTTCAAATTCCTTTATTTCATCATTGTCCAGTTCGTGCCAGTATTTGTTTTTTGTTCTTGCAAAATACCACTTGACCTATCGGTTAATTTATAGAGTCAAGTTTTTAAAATTCTTTCATCCATTTGGTATTTAACCTTATCTAATACTTTAAATTAAAATTGTTGTTACAGTCTTTAGTTATTGATATGTAGGTTCTTAATTTTGTTAATATTAGTCTTCATTTCGAGGTTAAACTGATCAGATAAAAGTATACTGGTCAGACTTTTCTGGTGAGATACGTCAATAAAGATGTCTTTTTTAGGTTTTTCCTAACCTTCGTAGCTGTGTCGATTTGGACCGCACCTTCATCTCTCTTTTCCACATCCTCCATTTCAAGGGTTTCTAACAACTCTTCATGTATTGGTTGTGATGGATATTTTGTTTTCAATCATTTTGTTTATTTAAGCCCTCCTTGGTTAGCCAGAATTTCTAGGGTTTTCATGGCTAAGTTTGCTTCTTTGAAGGTTGACTCTTATATTACCTAGGGGTATTTAATAGTAAAAGAAAGTTATTGGATTAGAACTTAGAATCTGTCTTCTCTGAAGTGATATTCATAATTTTTGTTCTTTGTAGCAATTGCTATGTCTTAAATATTACCCATATCGTTAGATAAGTTGTATTTCTAAATTTTTAGAATCATCACAAATAGTAAGTTTATGCGTGCCTAATAGGCATTCATACATTTGACTTGTGAGTTTTATAGTTCTTCCTGAGTAAGTGGTAGTGATTCATTGAGGACTAGGTCTGTAGTATCTCTACACTTTTGAACCAGTGTGAAGAAATAAGTTTCTTCGATACTATCTTCGTCTATTAATTTCTTAATAATTAGAATGAGTTCTGTTTTGTTTTTCATGACTGTTGGAAGTGAAGTCCATCTCATGTTGTTTCTTTGAAGTTGAATGTTTTCAAAGTTGTTCACTGATGGAGGAGCAGGATATTCGGCTGCTATTTTCTAGCAGAGCTCTGTACCTAGAAAATACTTTTTACTTTAGTTTTTCTATTGCTTTGTTAGTCTACTCCATTTTCTTCATAGAAGAGTTGGTTAGTACCTTTTGATTAAAGAAGGGTGAAATGTTTAAAATCCTTCTTTTGTTATCGACTCATAATAGGTATTAGGTATCTATTAACTTTTTAAGTTAATAAAAGAAGTAGTTTATATATCAAAATTTCATCCACTATCCTATTTATTGCTCCAACTTTAAATAGAGTTGTTATTCATGGAAACTCCCACATTTTATTTAAAATTCAATATTCAATATTTGAGGTAAGTTATTGCGATCTTCTTACCATTTAAAAAGCTGCAAGTGTAGAATATATTACAAAAATTAATCAAATCTATACTTAGTCGAGATAAGAATCAGATGCATTAAAGTTATCATTTAATACCAATGTTTTTATCAGTGCAATAATTAATTTTGTCAGAAACATCACTATAGTCAATTAAGGTAAGAAAAGTTTTAATCTAAATCAAATATATATTCTTTTATCAAGGATTGTTAAGCTATAAAGGATTTAAGTTTTCTATTTATAATATTAGTTATTTTTTTAAAAAATACATTATATTATAATTTCATTGTTTGAGGAATTATTTCAAGCTTCAAAACATTAAATTCAAAGAAATCAATTAATATTGAATGAATACATTTGAATTTGAAAAATAAATTTAAATAAAATATATAAATTTTCAAATTATTGGCAGTTAAATTTCTGAAAAACTAGACAACATGGTACTCATTCGACAGAGAATTCTAAATCAGCTGGATTTTAATATTGATTTTACCCCTCTATCGTATCGCTAAAGCCAGATAACTTGACTATAATTTTGGGTAATTTGTTTTGTTAATTTTTATGCCAGAATAAAAGTCAACTCAAGTTATCTAGCCTCAGTGGTGAGATAGAGTGGTGCCATCTTGTCTAAGTTTACAAAAATTTAACTGCTATGCATCCATACAATATCCATAACTTCTTATATAAAAGGTAAAAAATGTTTATTTAAGTACAAGGAAATAATGAATTTTATTTAAGATCATTAAAAAACTTATTGAGAATACTATGTTATCATTGTAAAATTATTGTTTAATTTTTGGAATAATTGTAATTATGAGAAAATATTACTATAACTGCCTTTAAGTGAATCAATCAATAATATTTGATAATAATCATTTTTTAGAATGGTTTTTAAGTCAACTTTCAATTATAAGCTATAATTTTATATCGCTGATAACAAGATGAATTAGCATGTTATTAAATTTGGATTTTTCAAGTTTGGGTATTTGTTCTCCATTTGCAGTTCTTAATATGATTTATCATATTGAACATTTACTATGAATACTATGAATTTAAAATAACTTATTAAAATTTGATT
Source organism: Oxytricha trifallax (assembly GCA_000711775.1). Classification (NCBI taxonomy): domain Eukaryota; phylum Ciliophora; class Spirotrichea; order Sporadotrichida; family Oxytrichidae; genus Oxytricha; species Oxytricha trifallax. The sequence goes on from ARYC01001627.1 coordinate 21,370, forward strand.
TAATTAATATCTAAGCTTCATATTTTAATTAAAATTTTAATTCTGATGGTAAGAGTAAAAACCTGATCTTAAAGTTAAAAATCATCAACGATTGTATATGAGCAAATAAGATGATGATATTGGCAGTGGTCATGACAAATTTAATGACATTGATACAAGATTTGCGAATCACCACAACTTATATAGCTTGAATAAGCAGCTAATAAATTTGACATCCTTAAATACTTATTTATTAACATGATTAATCCAATCTTAGCTTAATATTGAAATTAATACTTTATAATTCATTTATAATGTAAATCAATAAATTATTTAGCCTACTGTTATGATTTTAATTATTAAGTAACACTTGATAAGAGATCGATCTTGATATAAAAACAAGGATAAGAGCAGTTAGCTCAAGAAGAAAAGAGCAACCATTCAGATCTCTCTGAGAAGATTATGCATACAAAACTTTAATTGTGAAGTACTATCTGGTGTAACAACTAATATAAAATTACAGGGGCTTAGAATAATAAATGGTGTGAGGTTATACATGAGTCTGAAAATATCAATAGACATTTAGAATGATTGAAGGAAAGTAAAAGGTTGGTGAAATAAAAGAAATATACAAAATTCTCCTTGAATGAAAAGAGAACATATCATCAAATAACAATAGATTTATTCTAATAAATTTCGATCAAAGGCAGGATAATTATAAATTGCTAAATATTTTGTTTGAATGGCTTTTTTTTCATAGTAAAATATGGATAATATAGCCTAGAATTATATAAATATTAATGATTATTATATTTAATAACTTGCCTAAAGTTAAATATCATATGGATTCAAAACGATATCTTATTTAAAAGAAGCTAGAAGTCATATAAAACCCAATATCTCAATTAAATGGTTTTCAAACTTCTCATTAACCAAATTCTGACAAGTTTCATTAACCTAGTAATTTACTTTGTTACTAATGATCCCTCATTTAGTTGATATTTATACAATAAGTGATATTTAAATTTATATTTATTTTTTAGCTTGCTTTAATTAGCATAGAATCATTCCTGCCTTTAATAGATGATATAATTGCATAGGCTTTAGTTACTGGTATTATTGATGATTTGTTTGAGTAAGCAAAGTTATTTTACATTCTAGCTCCTAAATGTCAATCTGACATTTACTACTATTCTAGCAATTATAATTGATTTTAATATTAATTTAATTAAAATTCCAAAGTTACGTAGGTTATTTAGAACAAAAGATTAATCTTCTTAGCTTAATTGAGTTTATTTGATTGATATTTTGGGAATTTCAATTTAACAAATTTCTGTTACTACAGACAATAAAATATGAGCAGCTGTCATTTTCTCAGTCAGCTTTCCATTTTTGAATTGAGATTAGAGCATAACTTGACAAAGCAAGGAAATAATCATTTTAGCATTAAAGCAGGTTGCCAAAGGAGTGTAATAGCGCTACTAGAACTAAAAGTAATATAATTAAAAGTCATTCTAATATATGATAATTTAGCAAAAAATATTTTAAATTATCGTTGGTTATATAAAAATTAGTGAAAAAGAAAATCAAATGCAAAACCAGTTTAATCATTTAAGTGTCTTAATTGTCGAGCAAATTTATATGAGCAATCTAATTATAGATACTTAATTTACTTTTATTCACATTCATTATTGTTACTTTGTAGATTCAGTCGCTGATTATTATTATTGCTATTAGTCTTCCATTTTTTCTCTCAACAATCTTTTCATTCGACATGTCTCCTCAGTCTTACAATCTCCTTTGCTTCTGTGCCATCAAAATCTTTCCGAGCTCCTCCTCTGCCTCCTGCGATTCCTCCATTGCTGGTTTCTCCACTGTATTCAAAACCCCAAAACCCTTTCAGTAGTTTGATTGAGTTTTTGATTGATAAAAGTAGACTATTAGTGCATACTTTATTAGGGTTTTAATAGGTTTATATAGGGGTTTAATGTTTAAATATTAGTATTTTAAGTGAGTAAATGAGAGGTTTGGGGTCAGTTTATGACAGTGAGTATATAGATTTATTGTTTAAGTTGCGTTATGGATGTGATTAATATGGTGATCAACTCAAACCTATTCTTAATTATACATCAATAGCAAGGCTACTTCATAAATCTCCTGCAACTGTGAGGACTCACTGTCTATTAGCATCGAATTTAAAGAGATAGCAGCTTAATTCTAAGCCTAAAACCTCGAAAATTATAGCAGCATCATATTCACTATCTTATTAATGATAAGACTCTTAAAAACTGGGCTCATTTCTCTCTAGCCGAGAGGGCTGTGATGTTACATCGCCAATTTCCAGAGCTTCACATATCTGCATAATCGATAGCTAACATATATAAAAAGAACGGAATATCTTACAAGACAGTCAATCGCATTAAGAGAGTGATTGACTTTAATGTTCCATTTTATAAGGATAATTTAAATTATATATTCGATTAAATGCAGAGGGCTATTACTAACAATATTAAGTTCATACACGCTGATGAGGCAGTATTCACGTTTAATACCTTCATATCAAGGTCTTGGTATAAAAGATATAGCAAAATTATATGATTAAAAGGTTAAGGTTTAAACTAATGCAATTCTTGGTGGAATAAGCGAAGATAATAGCCTCGAGACTTATGTTATCCACCCTCGCTCAATAAAGACCGAATAATACATAAAGTTCTTATAATAAGAGATAAGTACGCCGACTAAGAGATTATTCTGTTTGAAGATAACTTATCTGTCCATAAAACTAAAGACACAAGGAAGGAATATGAAAGGCTAAACATAACACCTGTATTTAATGTTCCCTACAGTCCTCAGTTCAATGGTATTGAATTATATTGGGGGTTATTGAAAGGTCATTATAAGAAATTGCTACTCTATCACTTGATGCAGGACTTAAAGATAGATACAGTAGATTTTATTAAGAGTGCTGCTAAGAGAGTCAGCGATGATAAAGCTAAAGTACGTGCAAGAGAAGGGAGATTTTGTGTTTATAAATAAGTTTTAGATTTAAACGAATGAATAAGTTCACATATTAAATTTCC
>ARYC01001628.1:0-105903 GCA_000711775.1 Oxytricha trifallax
TTTAGCTGCAGGGGTGAGAGAGATTCTAAGCAAAGAATCAAACAACATCTCGATAAAAATAAAATCAATGGAGGTCTAAGAGAACTTGCATACTCAACTATTATCAAGCCAAGCTAAGAGAATTAACAAACAATAGAAACAATAAAACATCAACTTAGAAAAATAAAATTCAGAGAACTGCCACATGACTCTAAGCTTATGTTTGTGTGAAATATATTAAAAACTCGATTGTTATACTCACTTAAAATACTAATATTTAAACATTAAACCCCTACATAAACCCTATTAAAACCCTAATAAAGTATGCACTAATAGTCTACTTTTATCAATCAAAAACTCAATCAAACTACTGAAAGGGTTTTGGGGTTTTGAATGATACATTAAATGTAATTGCTTTATTATCAGAATAATAAAGATTAAGGATTCAATTATCCTAATAAATTTCTTTAATACTTTAGGATCTATAACAATCTTTACAGATTATGTATATAAATATGAATTATATATTAAAGAATAATATTCCAGGCAATTATTATTAATAGCTAAATTTATATAATTTTAACTATTCTTTCAAGATTAATATTACTTCCTTAAGGATTAGTAAAAACTATAAGGGATTTTGAATCCTGAACTTAGTTAACTATAATTGTGATTTGGGAATAGTTTAATTATTAAGTCATAAAATCTTTTGAAAAATTTCAATTTTAGCAACAACCGTCGGCACTTTTATAAAACTGCCGACGGTTGAGAAAATGATCAAATAAAGTTAGTTAAATAAGCAATGTGCTTAAGAGAATGAAGAGATTATTATTAGAGTTTTAAATTATATCATCATTAATTAAAAATTATAATAATTTTTATAATCGTCTTGGTCTTTATATAATGCATCTCAAAATTCAATTTAAAATAGATTTTATATTAGATCTCTTAAATTCATTTTGAATTTTATAATTTATAGATGAAAAAAATTATTTTTGATTTTGAAGAATCTTTTAATAAACCAATTTAGTAAGTTTTCAAATAATGAGATAAAGCAATAAAATTAACATATTGACAATATAATGTCAAGTTATGTTTGAATATTTTCAAAAACAAAAGTAAGAGTAATTAATAATTGATTTTAAATTTTTCAAAATTAAATTGAGTATTTTAAATATAAAATATTTAAAGGAAATATATTAATAATCAAAAAGAGTATGTTTAAAATGACTTAAAATAATCATTATTATAAATTACATTTGAGAAAAATATTATTAATCGTGTATAAATAATGAAAAAAAGCTTATAAACTTTGGAAAAAATTCTCTGCTTAATTTTAAATTTAATTTTTTTAACAAAAATTTCGGTTAAAAAAAAGTTAAAATAAATACAGTATTACAGTTCTTTATTAATAATTATATTAATTTCGGTTTTGCTTATAATCAAAAAAAATAATATGACATAATTCAATTAATTATAAAAATATTATACTTAATGAAAAGTTGACTTGAATCTAGAACTATACATTAAATAATAGAATAAAAAAAGGCAATTTCTAAATAATTAAAATTTTAATTATTAATTAAAGGTTTCTCCAACTTTGAAATAAATATTTTTAATGTTTTCTTTAACATTAATTTTAATAATAATTATGATTTTTAATAAATTAAAGAATATAAATAATGCTTATTACTTATTTGTCAGTTATGTAAATTATTTAATTAAAACTCCTTAATCCAATCTTTTTATATAAATTATTTTTTAAATAAATAATATATTATTTTTTTTGTCAATACTTTTTTGGATTAATATTGAAACCAAATATTCTATAATAGAATTTTATCAACAGAAATTATAATTAAAATGAAATATAAATTGTTTAATTGAGAATTCATATGTAATTAAACATATTCATAAGAATTAATTAAGAAACTGGGGGGGGGAAGTTTAATGCCCCAAAATTTTATATGCGCCCTAGGGTGGAGTTTCCTGCCCCATACATAAAAATATGTAATTTTTATAATTTTCAAAGAATCTTTATCATCAATTATGATGTAGTTTTTTTAAATTTAGTTTCAAATATCATTTCTACCTTGATAATGAATTTAAAATTTAATGAAAATTACATCAATTATTATTAAAAAACACTTATTTTAGCCTTGTTAAAAATATATAATTTGATAAAGAATAATTATGTACCTTGAAAATTATATAAAAATACATGTTGTATAGTACATTATTATGGGAATTGAAATTGAAATTTATTGTTTCTATTAAAATTATTTAAAAAAACATAAAATTTAATCTTGGGGCAGGAAACTTTCCCCCCCCAGAAACTGATATTAATAAAGCCAATTTTTAATAAATAATTTATAATTGATAAACATATTTGATCAATTTAATAATAAATTAGTTGAAATTTGTTTATTAAGAAGAGTATAATTCTGTTATCGTATGAATATATTGATACTATTATTTATAAAATATAAATAAATATAGGAAAGTTATATGAATTCATTTAAATTTTTTGAATATATAAGACATAAATTTAAATAATAAAAATTATTATTTTTCTAACCATAAAGTAGTAATGTTAATTTAAATTTTACAAAAAAGTGATAGAATTAATTTAGCTTTTAATTGAAGATATATTTTAATTAATACTCTAGGCATTAATGTTTTTGAAATTTTTCATCAATTATAATTTGGTTCAAAACACTCCAAATGAGATTAATTTTAACTCAAATTATTTAATATTTGAAAATTCAACGCCAATAATTATAATAAATGCATTTATTTCAACTTATTTTTTAAAAATCTTTGTATTTTATCATTAAAATTAAGAATATGATATAAGTTTTATAGCATGTTTTTATACTAACCTTTGTTAGTAGCTTTCTCAAAGAGTAAGTTCATAAAATTTCACTATGATTATTTTGGAAATACAATTAATTGTCTAATAATTATTAATAAATTACTTAAAAGCATAAATAAATTAAAGAAACTATGTATTTTTAAAGAATAAATTTTAGTTTATAAATTTGATTAAATAATAATCTTAAATGTAAAAAGTTATATCTTGGTTTTAAAAAGTTTTTTAAACAAATATTAAACATCAAAAGAGTAACATTAGTAAATTTATTTTACAAAATAACTAATTTTAATTGATATAAAATTAATTAAACAATAAATCTAATCTTTATCAAAACAATTTTTTCATATGACTCTTATCTTAATATATTGAAGAACTCTAATAAAGAATCTGAGCAAAATTTTAAATCAGTTTCTAGGATGATGTGTCAAGGTACATGTTTTGGTAAACAAAAATTTCCAATGGTATTCCAAAACGGCACTGAAACTACTAAAGATTTGGTTATATCGATTTCACATTACAGCAATCAATTTAAACAAAATGTTCTTTAAAAAAAATTATTTAGTAAAATACTCTATTCATATAATTAATCAATACGATTACTTTGTTTTTGGAGGATCCTTTGGAGACAACGCAATAATTGATTATTTAAAAAAAAATTAAATATAAATTAAACATCAATTTAATATATATGTTTTGACTATAATTAAAATCTTAATATTTACATTGTTTATATTATCCTCAAAATTTTTTAATTGTTTGAGGAAATAAATATGCTAATAAGTAGGATATATATAATTATATATATATATATATATTTATATATATATTATATATATATATATATATATATAATATATCTTTTAATTATTTCAATAATTTTATAAATTAAAAGGTAAATAAATATTAAAGTATTAGAAAATGTAAGAAATGCTAAAACCTAATTTAATTTGAGAATCATATATCATTTATTTAGAAGAAAAATATTATTATATTGTAAGGTTGGTAAATAAATTTAAGATCTTTTGTAAAATTATATGTATTTAACATACACTTTTGATTAAAAAATACAAATTGTAAATGAGTAAGTTTAAATTTATTTAATCATTTCTTATTGGTAAATAAAAACTATGTGCTTTATAACAAATACTAATTAATAGAAGAAATTATTTAATATAAATAAATGAGAGTAAATAATTTAGAATAATAATATAATTAAGTCAACCAACTTACCTATTTTATTTAAAATCTTAATTTGTAAACGAATAAGTAAATCCATGAATTTGATACTCATTTAAATTTCATTAACAAAAATACTTGCATTTAAATATAATGGTTATTTTTTTAATTTAAAATAATTTCAATTAATTTTAATATAAATAATTGGAAGTTACTAAGCTTCTTATTTGATTGGTGGACTTTAATTAAAACAAAAAAAGATATAATAGAGAATAAATCTATTTAATATTTAAGTTAGTTTATTATGAAAAAGAAAAACTAGTATCATTTTAATATAAATTAATATTTTAATTTTTCACTCTGAATACAAATGAAGATTTATAGTTTTAAAAATACCAATTAAAATACTGAAACATTTTATTTAAAAATTCTTATTTCTTACAAACTATATTTTATATTACCCTTATAAACTATCATGATTAATATATTAAAGAACTCAGAATTTAAAAATTAAAACTTAAATAAGATTTAAAATTAAAATTCTAGTTATGAGTGAAAATATATGAAACAAAATCATACTCTAAAATTAAAAATAATAAAATCTCCAAAATAACAATCAATCAATCAATGAAGTATTTAAAGTTATTTATATATATATATACCTTTAATAGTTATTTCTAAATTGTTTATTTTAAATCAAAGTGAAGAATGACTTTAAAGTATCATATATACTTCCACTAAGAATCTCAAATGTTTTATTGACAAACTAAAATAATTAATTATATCAATCATTAATTTTTCAGTGAATATTGAAATTAATCTAAATATTCTCCAATCTATTTAAAGTCCTATTAATTATAATTTTCAATATTATTAATTTAAAGTGATGTAGTGATAAAATAAAAAAATTATTGCGCTATTCTAAATGAAAATTTAAATCTGTAAATATATTTATTTGCAAATAGAAAAAATAAATATTTATTTTTTCCCTTAATATTACAATTAATATTTTAAAGTATTTATATTATTTAAATTTGAAATTAAAGCTTAATTAAATCCTAAGGAATTTTGTTTTTATAAATGGATGAAAGAACTAAAATTTAGTTCACCTATTGAAAGATCAATAGTAGGATCTGTATTCATTTATGAAACCAAGAATATAACATTTGCATCTATATGGTCTTTCAAACTTAATGGCGCTCCATACAGCTAAGTTCTTGCAAAAATTGATATTGTTAATAAAAATACAAATTTTGATCTATACATATTTTTAAAAATACTATTTGATATTTAAGTTGGGTTATAACTTTGCAATAATAAAAATGGAACTATCTTAGCGTAATCTTAGTTGCTTAGTTCAAATTTTGTGAGTTAAAAATATCAGTAACTTTTTTTAAAAAATTATAATAATTTAATCAATAAAATGCAAATTTAATTCAATTTTTTATAAACTTGTGGCTATCACTTAAAATGACATTTTTATGTCTACAGGTTACAAATAATTATTGATTATATTAGTTCATTTGTTAAGTTTTAGGAAATTAGTATTGAATTTATAAATGCTGAGTCTTTAAACCTCCTGAATTCTTCTAGAAACGTCCGGTAAAAAGCCATATCTAAACTGCGTTTTTTCATTTGTGCTTTTTTCTAGCACAAATATCAGCAAATCCTAGATTTTAAACCACTTACCTTATCAAAATTAGGTAGCTAATCAGCCTGAACAGTAAGGTAATATCTTGATGATTATATTTTTTTACTTTTGTAATTATAATCAGGGCCTTATTTTTTCCTGGCATCGATTGATAGTGAATTATAGACAGTCCAATATATATATATAAAATAAATTTTCTAATTTTTAAGGAAAATAAACTTTATTTAGCCTTTTAAAATAAGTTCAAAGTATGTTAAGTATCACCTCATATTAGAGCAGCTATTTTCGAGCTTTACATTTTGATTAAGAAAACTAATATGGATATATGGCATATGATGTGATGAATGATCAAGCGAGTGCAGTTTATCTAGGTTTTTCTTTCTATTATTGATAAATTAATAATAGTGTGAAAAATAAAATAAGAATATTTATGATAATTATGATGATTTTAAAATTTTAGATAAACTAAAAAAAGAAAGAAAAAATCAATTTAATATTTGCTAATTTAGAAAATATATTTAATTTAAGTTACAACATTTAAAATGTAATAATAAATATTTCTTATTTAATTTTTATTTCCCCATTTCATTAAGTGATTGTGATTTAATCACAAAAAGTTCACTAAAATTTGGGCATTTGCATTAGTTTTAGAGATTTATCATTTGCATGTGTAAAAACTTTAATTAACAAAATTATTGCATTAATGATTTTAATATAAAGTAGGAAAGTTAATTGAGTTATTATTAACCTTACTATCAATGTGGAAAAAAATGTTTGAATAATTAGCATTTCCAAAGTATTTAAACATATCTTAAAATAAAAAAAGGTAAAATTTATAAAATTAATAAATAATCATGCAATACCAAAATTAATGGAAAAGTCATGCTATGCACAAATTAGATTAGTCTTTACTTGAAAATTAGTTTGTTACTATTTAAATCTAATAAATTCTTCCTTAAAATATTAATTTATAAGTTACAGTGAAATAGATAGCAAACTATAAAACATATGTATTTGCTTGTATAAGTAATTCTGATATTGTTACTTCTAATTCACCTTTTAACTACGTTGGATATGCAATGATGGATAATAATATAAATGCAAATATGAAAATTACTATCTCATTATAATGGTAAAATTAAATTTTCTTGGATAGTAAGAATAACTATTTTTCATATGTTTACGTTGGCTAAATGATAGCTAGTACTCATAACTATTGAGATAGAAATAATGGGTGTATTATATTTATATAAAGCAAAATTAAGGAAAATAATTAAATGAAGTTATATGAAAATCTTTTGATTTGCTTAGGTAAAAATAAGTATTTAATTTTAGAAATTAAAATTTGTTTATTATATGCATTTTATTCTTTCACAAATTTATAATTATTTTAGTTATATATAATTACTTTAAAAATTCTGAAATCATAAACATAAGATACAGTTTATAAAGATTTTGACAAAATAAAAATATTTGCATTTTATTTATTAATAAGGACTTTATAAACTATATTTTTTTAACACTTAGAATAATTATAAAATAAAAATTTAATCAAAAATATATTACCGTACCTATTAAATTATCATAATTTAACATTAAAAATATAACCCATTAGAAATGTCTATAAAGTTGATTGCTTAAATATTTAATATGTAATTAATACGAGTATAATGTTGGATAAAAAATAAAAACAGTTACTTAAATATAATATTTATTAAATTATTAAAGAGCATTTATTTATTCAAAGCAGAGAATAATTATAAATTAAAAGTAGTAAAATTGATTCCTGCTATATATCTTAAATTTTTCATGAAATTAAATATATATCTTAAAATAATGAAAGAAATACTAAAATGAAATAAAAAATAGGATTGTTAATTTGGTTTTAAAAATAATTGAAAAAATAATTCTAAAATTTTAAAATCATATAAAAAGAATTCTTTATTAATTTTATAATTCAAAACAATCATAATATTATTGAAATATAATCGGAAATGGAAATAAACTTATAGATTAATTATAAAACAATATAAAATTTTAGGTTTTATTTTTGATTATTGTTTTATTTTTAATTCAATTTATTTATTTACTAATCAAAGATAGAGACGGCCAAAAAAATAAATTATTAACAGAATTAAGCACGAAAATTAAAAATTATTTTTATAATTTGAGAGTAATTAGTATTGTAGGAATGCAAGAGAAATGGGAATATTAAATTAAATTAATAAATATGGATTTAAAAAATTGTAAAAAGCCTTAAATAGTCTGACTGTAACCGATACCAAATATAACCAAGAGGCCCCGAAAACTGAAACTATATCTAAGAATTTCAGTAAGACCAAGTGCATCAAGAAGAGGAAGAGAAAGTGAAGAATGAGCAGGCAAACGAAAAAGATCACTACGCAAGTTGAAATCGCAATGGCGACAATTATTAAAAGGGCTTGACCCCCTCAACCATATTTTTATATTTAAGATCGGGGGTCCCTAGAGACCTCAATGTGATCATATTATCATTATTAATAAATATGATTTAAAATTTATGGTAGTTAAAGTTGTCCAACTTAAATGATCTTGGGCTCATTCGATAGTGAATTTAAAATTAGCTGTACTTTAATATTTGTGGTACTATTTTAGGGAGAGAGAGAACTCGACTTTATTTAAAAACATCTAACTTCATATTATAACCTCAAATTAAAATCGAGTTTTTTCTCTACCTAAAACAGTGCCGCCAAAAAAAACGAACTAATTAAAATTCTCCACCGAATGAGCCCAATATCGTTTAAATTGGCAAACTTTAACTGCCAAAATTTTTTTCATCATTTTTATTTAATTAAATATAATATTCCCATCGAAAGTATTCTTACAATACTAAATAAAATTATATATGCAATATTATCAAAAATATACAATATATTTAATGTATTTTTTATAAATAATATTCCTCTAATAATACTAAGCATTTTCTATTCTATAAAGTTAGACAACAGTTATTAATTAGTTCAAATGTCAACAACTTTGAAGTCAATAACAAATATATACTATAATTCAAATAATTTAGTTACCTCCTTAAAAGTTTAAATTCTGATTTATTTTGTGACATATAAATTATAATATTGAATATTTTAGCTTAAATGAAAAAATAAATTATTACTATTTAATCATGCAGGATAGTTAACACTGGGATTATCTCAGTCAGCCAGTTAGTGAAAACAGTCAGCCTCGCACTATGAACCTTCAATATCTCAAACAATTCCCCAAGCAGCGAAAGCCATTCGTATACTCGGAAGATTAGCTTTGGCAATTGCCTCATGATAATAATTATAAAATTATTTTGCAGAAGACAACCTGTGTGATCTTATAAGCCTGTTGTCTACTTCGTTTGACTAAGCTGACTCACTGCTAATTGATAAATGATTTAAAAATTACTCATATTAAGTGTGGCTTTTAGTTTTTTGTAAGTTTTTACTTTACTGAATGTTGAGTGAGTTAAAAGTAAAGTTCCTACACTCCTTTAGGAATGTCCATAATATAAATATCTTCAATTGAATGATTTTCATCTGTAAACAATTAGACATTATATCTAAAATTTAAAGAAAAGGATTAATGTAGAGATCATCCTTCAAAAATTTATAAAAGAAAACCACATGATAAAAAATGCTAAGTTTATTTTATATCAATAGTCAGTGTTCTGAAACTATTTTTTATTCTTTTCTTCACAATAAGATGTGGTCTAATTTTTCATATCCTAGTGAGATATGATTTTAAATCACCATTTCTCTGAGCATATGATATTTATATTTATAAGACATACGAGTATTATACAACTTACAAAAATAATATCTTAGGACAACATTTCTCTTTGTAATTGTATTTTACAATATTCTATTTATTGTAAAATTTAATTATTACACATAATTTGACCCTTGCCTCTTGAACTTCTTGTCAAAGGCTTCCAACATGAAGATCATAATTACTGAAATATAATTATTGCAAATTAATGTTTGTGTCTAAAATATATATTTAATGCTCGCTTAGATCTATAATTTCAATGTATTTTACTCTTATATATATATACATATATAAAGACCTCTCATTATTGTCAGATTTATGAAATTGAATTTCTAAAAAGATTTCAAACGAAGAATAGAATATATTTAATTACATATTCAATCGTCTTAACTTAAAGAGGCCTAAATTTCTAATCATAATATCACTATTATAATCTGATTATAATATGATAAACTCTTTTAAATAACATAATTATATTTTAACTCTAATTAAGTGTGCACTAATTGCCTTTATTTATCAATTAAAATAATTTAAGAGTCCATCGTTTAATATTATCACCAAATTATTTTGATATAAACTTCAAGCAAAAGTTTTGTTTGAAGTTTATTTTTAAATAATGATATTTTTAATTTATTTTAGAACAATCAATAATCAACTAATTATTGCTGATTTTGAATAAAGATGGAGGGCCTAAATTAGAGTTTTTACATTCAGCATATATAAAAATAATTTATTTAATAGCTTTTTATTGAAAATTAAAATAAAAATTAAATTATGCATATATCAAAAGTTTAGATAAAAGTTATTATTTTGGATTTCAGTAAACATATTAATAAATATAAATCCTATTTAAGAACAATATTTTTTCTATTTGTTTAATAATTCATAATATCATTAATGATGTTATTGAAATCATAAGGAAATTCTAAAAATCATTAATTTATGATTGATAATTATCAAATTTCAATATAAACTTCGCCTTATATTTCAAAGAATTCGAGGTGAGCTAATCCTGCCCTGTAATTTATAGACTGCAAGTAGCTACGCTTGCGGTCTATAAATTTGACGACTAAAAATGCTTATAGAGCTAAGTAATGTTTTCAATATAAAAAATTTGCTGTCCAAGGTGGTTAAAACAAGAAATCAATACAAATCAAATAAAAATGAATGACAGAAACCTTATAAAACACAATTTCATGTATTTTAACGTTTCCCTTTATGATATCACCAAAAAAAACATTAGCCACAGGACCTTAAAATATGTCTTAAAGGGGTAAGTGGCTAATAACTCTTTTTATTAAATAGCATTTGAATATGATTACCAATAGATTGATAAATCTAAATATATGATCAATAAATTATTCACTGTATTCAAGATTTTAAAAAAATAATTTCAATAAAATAGCTTGAAAAAGGAACAATTTATTGTTTTAATTTATATTAACCTTTGTCAAGTAATTTTTCATCAATGAAGTTTATAATTTTAATTTAATAACTTAAGAAAATTTGATGAAAATATAGAAGAATTTTTCAAATCTTCCCAGTTAATTCTTACCAATAGCAAAGAATTCTATTTTGCATTATTCATATGAGAATTGCACTTACTTTTATAAGCTAATAATCGAATTAACATGAAATCTTTCCTCTCTTTTATAATAGAATATTTTCATTACTAAAAGCTCAATCTGAAAGTTTGACTTTTAGTTTTAGAATAAATTCAATTTATTAAATTGTTATAAGATTGACCAAATAAGGTCGAACAAATTTAATAAGTAGTAGAACAGGAATTTAAAATCATGTTAAGGAAATATATTGGTGTATTTTTTTAATAATTTTATTATAAAAAAATAAAGATGTGAATTAATTTAAGTTTATCCTCTAAAAATAAGTAATTTAGCATATTATTTGGCTTTATATGCAGCTATTAAGAATTGAATTTTTTATTAATATATAGCAACTTATATTTTATATTAAAATTAAAAAAAAATATAATGGATCTAAGTATTTTCCGCAATATTCTTTTATCAGCTGAAATAAATATTATTAATTTTGAGATTTATGTGTAAAAATTTGCTTATATAAAGATAACTTGATTAATATAAAAGTTAAATACTTCATACTTTAATTTGATATATTTTTATATTATTAGATTATGTAAATTCAATAATTAGTATATTATACAATTAAAATTACTTTAAATATATTTATAAAACTAAATTATATTATAATTGAAATAATTTTCTTCTATTAATAAATTTAATAATTGAATATAAAAATAGTTTTTATAGTTATGTAATACTATTTAAGAAATATATTATTTTTATAAAAACATCTGGAGCAAAAAGAGGGTTTATTCACACTGATATAAATGAGGGTTAATAGTAATATTTTAATTGTTTTTTTTTCAATTATATTAAATTGTTATGACAAATCAGTTTAAGAAATAATAAAATAATAAATTGTTAATGCGACACTTTCGTCTAAAATAGTAGTATAAATTTGACAACTTAAATGAACTATTTTCATAAAGAATTAATTAAAATAATTTAAATAGTTTTTATATGATTATTGTTGTAGTAAATAAAAAACTTAATAATCGTATCACTTAAATAGAACTCAGATTGACTAATTATAACTCTGGATAAAAAATCGAAATTTGTAGATAATCTAAAATAAATTCTTAATAAAACTAATCATTGCAAATTATTCAATTAATTTATTGTTTCAGAACAAAATATAATGAGTACTTAAAAATTCAAGTATTGAAATGAGAAATAAAATGTGTTTTCAAAATATCTTCTTTAAATTTTTGTTTATCCAGAAATTGTTTAAAAATATTGATTACCATTTTTAGGAGAGATTATTTTGAATTTCCTCCCTCTCTACTTTCTTTCATTCTGCCTATTCTTTACTTGAGAAATGATTGTTATATATATAAATTTCGATATCTTTAGCGATTGATATTTGAATTGAATATTTATTTTTATTTTATTTATATTTATTCTGTTATCTAATCCAAAATAATATCCTTTAAATTTAAAAGTAGACTTTTATATCGGCAAAACTTTGTAGTTTGTATACCTGTGTTATTTAAAAATTAGTTAAAGTTGTTTCGGTTATAATTCTCTATATAAGACTCGTTAGGAGTTTCCTTCAAGTTACTAATAACAGATTTAAAAATCTCATTTTAACGAGCATCATATTTTAAATTATAACTTAAGATAATAATCAATTTTAATTTTTATTTACTTCAAATTCCCAAAATCACATGTATTTTTGAGATAAGAAATACTTAAAAAATTAATAATACAATTTAATTAAAATTTTGAATTTATTTATAATTTAATATTAATTAATTGAATTTTCATAAGTTATAAAACATGAAAGTAGGAAAAGTAGAAGTTGAGAGGGAATGCACTAGCACTGATTTTTATTTATTTAAATGAAGTTATTTAATTATATCTTTTTATGTAAAAACTGAAAAAAAAGAATATGTAACTTTATTATTATTGTAGATATAGTAAGTATGTTATTTTTTGATTAAATATCTAAAATAATTATTAATAACAAATTTTCTATATGTTCAAAATTAGCTGAAATTAATGATTGAAAGTTACTTATATTAAATTTCTGCAATTAGTTAATTCAATTTGATTATTAGTGAATTATTTGTTGAATTTAAATATTTTTAAATAAGAAAAAATAGTTAATTTGTTCGCAAATAACTATAAAGCTAATTTTAAATGAACAAGCTATATATAATTCAATAAAATTTCTGAATTCAAATTTATTTCTATTTCTATTATTACTATTATTTTAATGATGGTTTATTCTATGAAACAGAAAGTTTCATAATTTATATATGATGAAAATTTAAATTTTTCAAAAATAGATTTGAATAATATATTTTATTTTATGATAAGTTATACTAATGAGGAAATCAATAAAAGCTATTATACTAATTAAAGAAAATCAGTAATAGCTAAAATGAATTAATTTCTTTAATTTTATTGAAAAATTGCCATACTTATTATAATTTTCACCATAAATTCATTTTATAATTAGTTTACTAGTTAATTAGAAAAATTTTAATTTAAAAAACTAGAATTTATCTATTTAAGTAATAATATTAAAATAATTTATAAATTTAGTTCATTATTAATTTGAATTTTTATCCAGATTATTTAAATGAATATGGATTTAGATTTTTATCATTTAAGTGTTTACTGGCAAAATAATTTTCTGATAAATTTTAGTTTATTATAGAGATTTACTTTTTTATGATAAAATATAAGTGCGAAGTATCATAATCTTAAAACTTATTAAAACCCCGTTAGTCAATTAAGATAAAGATTAAGGATTAAGATTAATAAAATTAAAATATATTTATAAAGGCAAAAATTAATATAATTAGGCTAAAACAAATTTATGCACCCTGATTGGTTTATTATATTGAGATAATTATTCGAGCTCATTGTTTTAATAATTAGCCGAAACTTTAATAATTTACACAAAAAATAAATATATTTTAATTTTATTAATCTTAATCCCCAATCTTCAATCTTAATTGACTAACGGGGTATTAATTGATGTTGTATTAATTTTAATTTTATGTTATGCTTTTTTTTGCCATCAGGGACTTAATTAAAATTTAGTGAAAAAACCTTCTTACATTACTTCAAATTTTCATAATTTAAATATTTTTAATTCTGAAATCCATTTTAATTTATTTACTTGCATCAATTATATAATATTTTTCACTATAGTCATAATGGTTCAAGCATGGCATCATGGTTTAAAAATTAAATAGTGATGTGCTCTTAACATCTTTACTCTTTTTTCCCTTTTCTTACTTACTATTGATTTATTTGCCTTAGCCATGATTAAAAGAATATTTTTATGTTTTAATCACAGGTATTAATGTAAGTCTTGCTTCAATAATGTTTGATCATATCAATGCAGCCTCTATTTATTATATAGAGCTATACGGACATGACTCGCTTGTTCGAAGTTTAATAAGTTTGAAGTACTTTAGCTAACATCATTTTCTGCTCCCATTTAATCTCAATCTCAACCGCAACTATCACTCCTCCTCCCAACCCCAGCCCGACACCTACAAAACCAATCCTAAAATACCCCATTTCATATAAAAATAAAAATTCCCAATGCCTATACCGCATAATATCTCGATCTCAAGATACAATTTATTAAATAAAATAACATTAAATTTTTTATTTTTTTTAGAACACTGCTAGTTACGTTTTGTAGAATACAGAGCGAATCTAATTAATTGATAGATACGATTCACAACTTTGAAAGAGAAGTCATTTCGTTTAAAGATATTGGCTATATACTAAGCAGAGATCTTAAATTCAGATAAAGATAGTAGCTCATTGATTTAGACCGAAGAAAGCCCAATATCTCAATGTTTTAAATTGATAAAATACTTGCTCTTAAATTTTTTGAGTCGCTCTTATGCTATCATCTCAGCTATTATTGTTTTTATTACACCATAATTAGCAAACTTTGGATGGATATCGGTTTAATAGCATTGTAATAGACTTATAGTTAAGTAATGTTTTGACTAATTCACTTTATATATCACATACATTTCATAGTTTAAACAATATACATATATCATCTTTTTCATATACTTACCCCCAAATACTTTCAATTTTTGTCATGCATTTAATAACTCCAATCCCTAACAAATTTCCTTCAAATCTAAGCACTTATAATCTTTATTAAGGGGTTTAGAGATTTTGATTCTATTTCAAACAATTTAATAATTTAAGACATTATGTTATTTAAATTAATTAATTATATTAAAATACTCTAAGGAAAATGTTGATTACTTTAAAATGTATTGTAAATAATTAAATTTTAATGAATGGCTTAAAAGCTTATTCTGAAGCAGATTATAAATTTTATTGTTTAAATATTGAGTTTTAATAGTGTGCTTAAATATTTAGAGCTTTTATATCAAAGCTGTTACTTGATTAATAATTTATATTGCATCTTAATAAACTAGTTCAATAATAAAAATGATTCTTTTTATCACTAAGATTTATTTTTATTTAATAATAGATCAACTCTTTATAATTGCTTATTTTTAATTTATACAAAACTAAAATCAAATTAATTCAAATTTGGATTTAGAAATGAAAATCAAAAGTCCCTAAAATAAAAATATTGATATTTTGAGTTTATAAAAGAGAAATTCATAATTTTATGATTTGATAAATTTACATTTATAATTAAAAAATTTTAAATAGTTTGTTTTAATTTTTTAAATGCTTTATCAATATCATTTTTTCCATAATTTTATTTCTTTTAATAAAATTATATAATATTTACATAATTAATTAACAAATTAAAGTTATCCTCGAGGAGAATCAAGAGGTGTATAATATATAGGAGTGTATCTTTGATAATTTAATTATTGTTAAAATCATATTGATTCTTTTAAATTTTCGAAATTAAATTGGGAATAAATAAATTTTTAAATATATAAAGGTAAAACCCTCATTGTTATAGAGGTAGTAATATCCCCTCTCTTTTACTCTGAACCTTATAATTAGTTGTTTTGTGATTTTATATGCAGGTTCTAATTAAATTTTTATTGGAGATATTAGAGAAAACGCGGTTTATTTGAATTAAATGAGTAATTGATTATTACTAAGTGATTTAATTCAATCAATTTTATCTGGGCCTTTGTAGTTTTGAATCTATCTCTCTCTAATGACTCAATTATGCCATCTAATGATAACCAAGGATAGGAAGGCTCTGCCGATTATCATTTCTACTAAATTTTGTATTTCTTCACACTTCATTTTCTTCTCACTATATATGCTTCTAGATTGAGCTCATTGACTAATTGTTTTTTATGCTAATTACCAAAATAAGCATGCTTTCCATAGAACTTTCTAACCTAGAACTTTAGCAAAACACGCATTTCATATCAATTTATCAATTGAAATCAATGAAGATTTAGCATTATGTGGCCTCAAAACTCTTTATAATTACCAAAGCTCTCGGATATCTTGCACAATTTCCGTCAATTCGGTAAAAATCTTGTTCAAATAATCATGTCATTATTGTAGAGATAATATAATAGATTTATATATAATATTATTAAGTTGAAGAGCTATAAAACCATGTCCAAGAATTACTCCATCATTGTTTAAACATGTTCTTGCATTATTTTTTTAAGCATCTCTCATATTTATGTCCTCTTTGGCAAAATCATTTTGATACTTCTCGTTCTTAATGAAGGATTTATTTAACAAGCATACACATTAATTACTATGAGCTTTTAGCTGTTAAGCACAAAAAATATTCAAACATTTGTTAATACAGCTGCCAAAATTAACTACATTCAATGCAGGTAAAGTGAATATAGTGAATTTAGAGTATATTTAGATTTTAATTAACAGGAATTGTATAAAAAGCATTTGTATTATTTTAGGCTCTTGCTAATTTTAACTGAAAAAATAATAATGATATAAAGTCTTGTATTTATTGGTTCCTAAACATTAATCAACATATACTCTCTTGGCATCTGAGAATGTTCCATTTTGTGCGAAAAAGTTAGAGTAGAGCTTTGAAGTGCTAGAGTTGATTGAAACTCAATTGCTTGAGAAGCAATTGAGTGCAGCCAGAACAGAAAACTTCTTCAGGATTCCTCCGCCTTTTAATTGGTAAGAGCACTTTATATTTATTAAACTCTTTTAAATAATTAAAGAATTAGCTTAGGCGCTTTTTTGTGCGTTCATTCCAGAGAGGAAAAGAGGAAGTAGGCTAGTGAGATTTGTAGGTTATAGATTAATTTGGTCAACAATATCGTGTTACCTGGCCAATCTTTTGACTAAAAGCTTTAAGTGAAGTTTTTTGGCAGTTAATTTTTTTAAAGTTTTTTTGATAATCATGCTTTCTAACCATTAGAAACTACATTTGGATATTCACTCACAAGTTATTAGTAATTTACCAATGCCTCTATGATATTTATTAATTTATATTTTTAATTATTAATAGAATATAATTTAAGTTGATCTCAGTCAGTCTAAAGTTTTTGATAAAATAAAAAAATAATGCTTGGCTATTTTAGTTTTAAAATTATATTTAACTTATTCTCTTTATATTTTAACATGTTTTAACATTTTAAGATATATTTTAAGTAAAAATCAAAGTAAAATTAAATATAAAATATTTACAATCCGGATATCTCTTCCCCAAATTTTTATTTATAATTAAATATAAACATAAATATATTTTTACTATTTCTGCTTTAATTTTATATTATAAATCATTTTAAGTTTTTTTAATTTTATCTTAAGCAAATAAATTTAATTATGGAAGCTTAAAAAAATTAAATAAATACTAAATGTACTTTTGGAGATTTTAATTTTCCTTTTTGAGGAATTTTAATTTTAAGAAGGAACTTTCACCTCACATATTTTAAATAATGTGTATCCAGTCTCATAAAAAATAAAAATAAAATAAAAAAGAGATACTTGAATTATTATAAAAATGGAAATGTTTTGTAGCAAAAATCTAACAAATTAATTATTAAATAGCATTTTATAAGTTAGATAATAGGATTAAAAGTCAAGAGGTCTAATAATATTTATCCCAAAAAATATCTGCTTGTATGATTAAAAGTTTATACAGGAATTGAAATTGAAATTCTTTTTCCTTTATAAAACTCTTATAACTATTAAGTTAAAATTTTATTGATTAGTAAGTTGGCAAATAAATTTAAAAATTCCAACTAGCATAAACAAAAACATGAAATTTTATTTGCAAAGTTTGAAATTAATGATGTAAATTAAGAGATTGAATATATAAATTTTTGTAAAAATAATAATAATCAATTTTTTCCCAACATAAAAAAATATTCTAAAATTGCAGAAAATTTTTATTCAACAAGTTTGTATAATTTAGTTGCCCATTTCTCAGTTTAAATATCATTTTGTAACAAAAACCACCTTTATTCTAAAGAGAAATTAAAAAATTTTGTTAATGAATTTTTCATGATATTCCATATTTGATGCCCTTTATTGCATTTTAAAGTAGTCATTACTTCCAGTTAATTATGCAATAAAAACCAACATAATCTTTATTTCATTTTTTCTCTTATTTGATTTTGATATACTTCTTATTAAATGTTTCTGGACTACCTTTAAAATAATTTTTAAACAGTAATATTTAAAGGCATTATCCTAGTTATTTGCTTTCAAAAGTTTTATAATACAACAAATAAGCTAATTTTATACATAAAATAGCTAAAGTTTTTATACTTTTGCATCATCTTCATATATGTTGTTAGGAGTTAGGAGTTATGAATTTGAATTTGAATATTTTTAAATTAAAGAGAAATTTTAGAATATGCCTCATTTGTAAAAAAATGCTGTAATACTTCAAAGATACTAAATAAGACTACTTTGAGCTTTAATAAATAAAATATATTATTTGTAATATCTATATTATAAATAGCCCACAAAGTTATATCCAAGTGGGTAAAATGACTTTATTTCTTGAGTGCCTAAATATTTAAAATAAAAACTGTTGTTTTCATTAATTAGTAGAAAACCCTTTAGAAGCTATTGAAACATTTAATAAATATATTTCCACTATTAATTACTCTCTATTGGAATACTTAATTACCAAATTAAATACTTTTCTTGCATATATCTCGAAATTAGTGCAACATTTTTGGCTTAGCTTTAATTAATAAAAAAATGTAATTTTAATTAATTTGAAGATTTTCATACATTATCACGAGCCTCTATAAATACTTATTATTAGCTTTTTTAAGAGGAGATGAGGCCTTATTATTAAATATGATAAGTTGAGACTATTTTATTTTTCTTAATATGCCTACTTCGATTTTATAATATCAGCATCATTGAACATATTATGTCTGATCACTAAGGGTTAATTTTTTAAGACTTTGATGTCTAATCTATTTTTATACTATTTATAAGAATTTTTATGCAAAATATTTTTTATTTTTTCGGCTCAAATAATAGAATGCAGGATATAAAATTTTAATTCTTTTTTATAGACCTGATCTTTTAACTAATATTTTATAGTTTTATTCTACTTCACTTAAGGATATTTAATACATAAAGAGTTAAAATTTTTACTTATTTTGATGATAGACATTTAATATATTGTAGTGGAAGCATTCTGGCTTAATTGAAGAGAAAAAAATGCTATGCTTTATTTTTAAAGAATTAAGTTAAGTTTAAAAAATGTAGGACTTCCTAAAAAACTTTTCTTAGGATATTTAATTATGATTCTCAATATCTTTATTATATTTGTTTATCTACAACATGGACAAAATTTCTAATTTTTTAATGAACTATGATTATATTATGTAGTATAGAATTAAATCTTATATTTATTTCGCTGATTATTTGATTAAATAATTTAATAAATTCTAAAATAAATTACAGTTCATCTGACTTTAAAAAATTAAAAATTAATTTATTATTGTAGGAATACATTTTATTTGGGAAATAAATTTATAATTAATTAAACAAATAATTAAATTCGTGGGAGTTAACTTTGTCCTAGCCTATACAATATGGTACTTGTTCGATAGAGAATTTAAACTTAGCTGGACTTTACTATTGGCGGTACTACTCTATCGCATCCCTTAAGCGAGTTAACATAACTTTAATTTTTGCATTAAATGCAACTAAACAAATCACCAAAAATTAAAGTTATGTTTACTTGCTTAAGGGATGCGATAGAGTAGTACCGCTATAGTGTTTAAATTCTCTATCGAACAAGTACCATATTGTATAGGCTAGGACAAAGTTAACTCCCACGAATTTAATTATTTGTTTAATTAATTATAAATTTGATTCCAAAATCAAATGTATTCCTACAATATAAAGAAAAGTTAGATTATTTTTATAAATTTTCTCATTTTGATACCTACTCTATAATATATGTAAATAAAGTTATCATGTTATAATGGAACTTACTCAGATACTGTTTATTATGATGAACCTGATCTTGTAAGCTATGAAATCATTTTAAATCCAGTAATTCCTGACTTTTATACTTCAGTTACAATTCACTCAGCTGAAGATATTTAAATAGATTATTTTTATTTACTAATAATATTTTTAATTTTTTTCCCTATTTAATATGAGTTTATATATCTCCCCAACTTAAAATTAGTATCTATTCTTAATTGGAATAACTAAATTATTTGAATATTTTTAATTGGTACTATTTTAGTATTAATGGAAAATCAAGGAACTTTGATTTACACTTCTTTAATAAAATTAAACAAGATAGTTTTGACCTCAAAAATATATATTCAACTATTGAAGAGTTTTTTTAAATATTTAATTAACTAAGTGGTTTATTTTTATAACTTTTTTACCTTATAATGACAATTCACTAATCAAAGAAATAAATTAATTTAAAATTCAAAAAATGATGTATTTAGTTCTTAAAAATTCCTTGCAATTAAAAATAATTTGGAAAAGCTAAGTTTAAATATTTTATTCTTTATTAAAACAATTGAAAATTTAAACTATAAATATTCATTAATTATAATATATTTTCATCATCAACAAATTATAACAATAAATTCTAATCTATTTTATTATAAAAGGTATTCTTTAAATATAAATAAGTTTTATTTGGAACATTATAAATTATTAAAATCAGAATTTTAAATTATTTTACTACTTATCAAATAAAAGATAAGTTGTAAAAACTTATTAATAATTCTTATCATACAAGTTTTGTAAAATAATAAATCACAACCAAGTATTTGTATATTCAAATCTTCACTGATAATGAAGTAATTTATGATACGTTAGGAAAAAAAACTTTAAATTATAGGACAAAATTAGTAAATTAAAAGAATATAATTTAATTAAAAACTTAAAATTGGTAAGCATCATATTAATTTACATTATTAATAAATATAAAAAATATGATATTCATGAATTCCAAGGTACAGATTAAGACATGGAGAATTGCAAATTAGTGTCCTTTTATCCAACTTTAAAAGTATTGAACTAACAATTAAAAATCTCTTGCCAATATAATAAATCATGTTCATCAAAAATAGCAGATTTTAGCATAGATGGATGTAGTGATTAATCATTAGGTTAAATATAGTAAAGTTTGTTTTAAAATTGCTCAAGTTAATAAAAATTAAATTAAGATTTTATTTAATTAAAGTTTACAACATTTCAGATGTAAACATGACTCTCTTTTAATTTAAAAATATAAACCTTATATATTACATAAATATCAGGAAAATGGCGAATAATAATCAATCAAAGTTATTTATAAAAAATTGCTAGCATTATTCTATATTAAAAAATTATATTCATGAAAATCTCTTATAAATTAGAAATTCTTCATATTATATTATTCTTTAAATTTTTATATTAGATATTAAAAAATATTATTTTATTTATTATTGTAGGAATTCTTGATATGAGGAAATTAAATTTAACTTACTAAATGTCAAACACATATATTCTCCCAATATTTATGAATAATTTGTTAGAAAAGAAAAATTAAAAATGGTCTGAGGCTTGAGTAAATAAAGAACAGACTTAAGAGCTTTCCGCATAAATTAGTTTTTTATGAGGGAGAGGTGAGTGTTTTACAGATTTTCAATTAGGAAACTATAAATTTTATAATGAGTTTTTTCCAGAATTGAATGGTTGTTTTTGATTTACTATATTTTTGAATAATTCTTTGTATTAGATATAAAGAAATTTGTGTAATCTAAAAACTTGGTAAAATAATTCATAAAAATTATTTCTTCCAAAACATTAATCTAATTGTAAATCGTTCAGAGTTATTTGATTCCTTTCACTATATTTGCATAGTTATTAAACTATATTTTGTCATAAAATTGATTTATGGCATTTGCGCTCATTCAAAATTGACTTAATAATTCGTAATATAAATAAATGTTGCATTAGTTATCCATTAAAATAGAACTTGCTTAAGCACTTTTTATTTAAGATAATTACTATATAAATAATTTAGATATCTTATATTAAAAATAGATAAAAATTTCTTGAAGAGGATATAACTAATCCAAGCAAAAATATCAATAATACTTTCCTATGTGATGTACAAATCTCGAAACTCTTTTTTTTATTAAAACTGTTGTAAGTTAATTAATTAAATTTATTTTTTTTAAATCAAAGTTTTTTCTGAAGTAGTTATATTCTAAACCTAAATAGAAATATTTAGAAAACTTATGGTTATATTTAATTTTAAAAGTATTTAATAAAAATATTTTATTATCTTGACCACATAATTGCAGTTTCCTACTTGGTAATAAAATAAATCTATCAGTGGTGGAGATAGTTTAGTTTTAAACATTTCTCAAAATAATTCTAATGAAGTTGGATTTCATAAAAATATTTATATTAAAACAAATTAAATATTTTTTACATAAAATTAATTTCATCTTATAAAGGTGCAATCTGCTCTCCTAATATAACCTGGAATAATCTATAAATACTTTGAAGATTATTTAAAATTTTTTCTTTTTAATACAATCTTTATAGTATTTAACTAAGATGTCTTCTTTACATTCAAAAATTTATTAGAATTAATATTTAAATTTTTATCATTGAATTTAAAATATTGAAATAATCTAATATAAATTTTAAGTATGATTTATAAATGTATATATTAGAAATCTATGATGTTTGCTCTCAAATTTTGACGATAAAATAGTTAGATAATGTAACTATAACTGCAGATTATTACTATGTCCTTGGAAATTCAAACTTGACAATTGATAATTTAAAATATTATAAATTACTATTTTGAAATTAAATAATTATTAAAAAATTCAATCATTTCTTGCTTTTAATATCTACTAATGTATTAGATTACTTAGAAAATAGTTTTTTAAATGAATATTTAATAAATGAGTAAAAGTAAAATAAATATACTTTTATTTGTAAATTATTATTTAAAATGTAAATTTTTACAGCATAAAATATATAAAATGTAATGATATCAATAAATTAATTAATAATAAATAGTTAGATATTTGTTACATCATATATGTTATGAATATATACCCATTTTAAAAATAAAAAATCAAAGTTTAATTATAATTAAAAAACATATTTTTAATTATTTATAATATAAATCAGTTAATTGATACAAATCTATTCGTCCACTAATTCATAGGTTATGAGTCAGTATGTCAAGCAAATTCTTCTAAAATTGATATAAGTTATCTTGATTAAAACTCTGAAACTATAGATACTTCATAATTTATTTCAAATAATGAAACATTAAAAAAGCTTAGCGTCTTTACTGAAAATGCAACTTACATTAACAGATATTAGATTAATGTAACTTATTCAGTTTTGTATTATTGCAAAGTTGAAACAATATTTAAAACAGTAAATCAAATAATGAGTAATTAAATATATAACAATTTTAGACGAGATTTGATTAATATGAAAAAGAGTTTTGTATTCTATATATATATTATTCATTGCATTATGATCAAAATAGGGATTTATTAAAAAACAGCTTCAATTTTTAATTCCCCTATCATTAAAATAAACTATCTATAATTGATATAAAATAATCAGGAGAGCTTATGTAATTATAATTCATAAAATAATTTATAATGATTTAATTTGTTAAATCAACTCGTTTCAAATTTTTCTAATTTATTTTTATTTGAATTAAGTTTTGCTTCTGTAATACAAAAACAAAATGAATATTTAGAATTTTTAAATAAAAAAGTATGATTTACAAAATTGATTTATTTAATAGAAGGATTACTTATTTTAATAATAAAGAAATTATTTATTAAATTCCAAAAATCAAACTCTGTTGTTTAGTTTAATTAATTTTTACTATATAAGATATTTTTAAAAATAATTTTTATAGTTTTCAATAAATTCAATTAAACTTTGATAATACAAGAAATTAAATAAAACCATAAGTATATCATTCATTAAATTATTGCAATTGATTTTTTATTTTGAGTTGTTTTAATTCTTGATTCAACCTATAATTTAATTTATATATTAGATTTTGTTTGATTAATTGACTTTTTTTATAACTATTTTGCCATAACCAACAAAATATAAAATTACAAACACTCCTCCTTACTTTCAGACAAAACCTTTAGATTTGTAAGTATTTGCAGGTCAATCTATAAAATACTATTTCCCTTAAAAAATGGATTTGGAAAATTAGACAATAACTTAGTTATGGAATTCACCATTCTCTAAACTTCCTATTGTTAGAACATTTTGTAAATTTTACAACGACTTCATCTCTATCAAAATAAGAAATTGTTTTTAATTTAAGTTGTTTTCAAATAATAAAAGTGTTTTTTATTTTTAATATATAATAGAAGTGTTTTTATATTATCAGTCCAAGTGTCAAACATATTGGTGCGTATAAAATACAAATATTTCTTGTAGATAGTGAATCATCTATTTCAAAATATAATAAGGTTAAAATGCAAAGTATTTTATATTTTGGACATTTTTATTGTAAAATGTTTTGAATTATTAATAATCTTCATATATCAGCTATGAAATTATTAGAAGAAAAGAAATTAATATTAGAATCATTGAATTTTTTTATGTTTAATAATTTTCTATAGATCAAAATTTTGGGAATAAAATTATGATTTAGTCATTAAATCAGTATAATTAATCTATTATGAAATGCAATAAATTGCATAATATATTTCATTCACCTTAAAATATGAAATGACTATAACCGTGTTAATTGATCCAAGTACTTATTTTTTTAAATTCTTTATTTTTACCATTCCAATTGACACAGCAGACTTAAATGAAGACTATAATATGGCTAAGAAACTAAAATACTAAAATGGATTTCTTTCTGCAAAGATTAAAACTATTTCAAATGATGCTGTAGTTGTAATTAAAACCCCAAACACTATGATTTTATTATTTGCATATTTTTGCTGTTAAAACAAACTATGAGTTTTTTCCCTAAAATATTTTTTCATAACAAAATAATAAGTTTACCAATTATAAATAAAATTGGGATGTTGTGGTAATATAGGATGCTCAAATAAATTTAATCATTCGCATGTAATTCTAAATTGTGAGATAACTTTGAATAAATTTTTTCGATATCATTCAGTAAAATTAATAAACCTAAATAGGTTTTTCCACTGGCCAAAAGACCAAATATTATTAATGACTAGGGGGTTTCAATATGAGTGTAAAATCAGTAATTATATTGTCTTTTATGTAATAAGATATATTGAAGTTAAATTACCATTAACATTAGAAATTTATTTGAAAAATCAATTGAAATAAGCAAAATTATTGAATTTTTTAATGAAAATATATCTTTATTATGCATAAAGTTTTACAATTAGTTGCTTAATATTTAATTGCAAATATAATATATATTTTAGAATTCTAATAAAATAATGTGCTTAATAATAAACTACCATAATTACTTTATTATCAGGTTTTAAAATATAGTTTGATAAGAAAATGAAAATTCCTAAAACTTTTACTAAAAGTATGAGCTAGTCATTAGAAGTTTTTTAAGAAAAGTATGATTCGGTGCCACTTTAAATCAATTTCACAATCCAAGATTTTAATTAAGATTAGATGTACCTTAAGGTTTACTTAATAAATCAATACTCAATTTCTGTTTCTAATCATGAAAAAATATTAAGATCAAAAGATTTGTAAATAATTATAAATCTAATTATAATTGTTATAAATATTTTAATTGATTACATCTAATGAAAGGAATGTGTTTAATTATTAGTTTTATTCGAAATTTGACAGTGAAAATAACTTATCATCCTAATAATTTAATATAAAATTTAATTTAAAATTTATAGAGTTGATTGTGTATTCTTTTTTTCATTTTTAGCATGCTCTTTATATTTAAAATTATTTCTGTATTTTAGTTTAAAGTTAACTTTTACATATTTTGAATATATTTATAATTTCAATTTTACTTCAAATCTTATTTAATGTAAGTTTTGATATAGTTGATTAATATTTTAGCCTTGGGACTAATTGAGAATAAAATTTGTTCAGAAATATTTCTTCGTTGATTCAGCATTTGAGTATATTATAAGAGTTAAATTATGAACTTGCTGAGCAACAGCTATAATAATGGTTGTTTATAAGTATATAGAGTCTAATAAACCCCCTATATTAAATTACTAGAAAAAAACTAACAAATCAATAAAAGAGATAACTACTAAATAAGCGCATACATTCCACCTTAATTAGATCCATGTAAGTTTATGAAATTTTTTAAATTTCTTTCTATAGCGATTCAAGATGTGATTGACAACTTAGGATTAGGGGCATCAAATAGCTTCACAAGTTTTATGACTTCAAACTTATTAATTAACATAGTTATGAGCTAGAGCTTACAATACCTTTGGGGGATGATCAATGGATTTTAACTAATATCTCACATGCCACTTATGGCTATCAATAAATCCTCTAAAACTATTTTGAGAAATTTAATTATTATAAGATTAATTTAAAAATATAAATTTTATCATCTTTTATTGATCTAGATCCCTTAAAATTTCACACACTTTCATTATAGTTTTTAATATATCTAAACTCTAGCATTTATTTATTCATAATTTTAATTATTCTTGTCGAAATTTATTAATTAATATCTTTTTAAACACATTTTTTAAAAAACGATATTTTAATTATACAGCATTATTTTATAAAATTTTTATAGTATTTTACTTTAAATTTTTATTATGTTCCTATTTTCGTCTATATTTTTAATATTGATTATTGATTGTTAGTTTTAAGTAATTATAAAAAATATGAATCTTTTTTATTTCCTTGATTAAATCTTTAACCTCAATTAGTGAAAAGATTAATCTACTATTTTTACTATATTTTACACCCCCCCAATTTCATAAAAATTATTATTTTTGATTATATTACTTTAAATAAAATGAGATTTAAATATACCAGCTTCTACTTAGGCATTTTTCTAATTTGTAGTTTATTAGCAAACAATAAATCTTAAAATAATAAAATATATCACTAATAAATTTTGTTTTAACTAAATAATAGAACATATACAATATAATTGAGTTTAAAGAAATAGTCACATAATAATAAATAAAAACAAATATATTATCTATTTATTTTCTAAAAGATAAACAAAGCGAAAAAGAATAAAGTGTAACTGGGAAATATAAGAGTATTATAATTTCTTAAACATCATAAACGTCATATTAAAATAGGCTATCTTTAATATTTGATTTACTTATACCACTGTCATTATGAACAATATTATCATGATTTATTCCATGAATTTTCATTTGTGCTTTCACATAAACATTGAAAATTTAGAGGACCATTATAAATTAACATGCTAATTATAAGCATTTATGCAATTATTATATTTGTATTTTTTAGTAGAAGTTCATTCAAAATAATATATATATTCCATTTTATTTTTAGGGAAGTCCTCTTTGATTCTCAAATTTAATCCCTTTAATTCGAGTTAAAATAAAATTTAGCTTCTGTTTTTACACTAGAATAAGAGCTCTATCCTCTGCCATAAAATAGAATTTTTCTTAAAATGAATAGTATAAAAAAAATTAAAACAATTTGTTTAAATTTAACTTAGTTTTTGTTATAAGAATGCCATATCTTTGCCATTTATGTGATTTAAAAATATTATTAAATTTGTAGTTGAAATTTCTAAACTTAATTATATTTTTTCTGTTTATACTCACATTTAATTTAAGTTTAGCTTTCAATTTATAAACACAGATGTGATTGATGATAAAATTTTTGAAATCGATGAGTTCTCATTAAAGCCCTTCAACAATTATTTTGATCAAATGAACTTTGAATCCACAAATGTAGTAAAAAATCTGGGATTTTTGTTAATTATGTTTATATTTGCGATTATTATGATTATTTTCACTATGATGCTCAAGCTCTATCAATTTCACACTCCAATGTAAGCTTATAAATTTTTATATTTGATCATAGTATGACAAAACTTATACCATGCATAAAAAATATAATTATTTAATTAAAGAATTTAAATAATTTAATTTAAAATTAGTTGAGATCATACTTTTAAAATTATAAAATAGTATTTATTGAGAATTATCTTTAGTTATCAATCAATCATAGAATGATTTATATTAATTTAAAATAAATGATAGTAATAATAATTTTTTAGGACAATCTAGTTTTCTCTACAAAAGATTTTAATTAACTCTAAAAATTGCACTATGAGTTCTAATAAATTCCATAAATTAGCTCTTTTTATCAAATGAATATAATTATTTAGATTATTGATATAACTTAAGGACTTCCTTGAAAGAACATTTCTCTTTAACTTTATAACAAGACTGTTTATCGAAGCTTAGTTACCGCTAACTGTCAGTGCTTTCCTAGGATTCAATTTTGTAAAGATATTTCTTTATTTAATATTTATGTTTTAGAGTTAATATTAGTAAAATGGGCTGGGTGATATAGATCAAGCTGGAGGTTTAATTTTTATCCTAGTGTCTTTGATAAACTATATTAATTAGAAATTTATGCTAAAATTCATGCTATAGTTATATTGGCTGCTTTAAATTTATTTAAACTGTATAATTAATTTAAATTTATTCCCACTTGTAATCACAGTAGTTTCCATTCAATATTGCATAAAGAATAAGAAAAAAAAGAAAGTTTTTAATCCGAAATTTAGTACTATAATTGAAGGATTGAAGCAAAGAAGATTAGAGAAAGCTTTAATATTTGTAATAATCAACATATATCGAAGATCGATCTTTGCTATGTCAGTTTTAAAAATTCAGGGGGAATGTAAAGAGAATAACTATTATCAAATACTGTATTTTATTTTTACTCTCGCTTATTCAATATTAAAAAAATGATTAAATAAAATTGTAAATGATTATACTTGATATAATATTTCATATATTTTATAGCAAAAAAACGCAAAAATAACGCAACATAGCCTATTTATTTAACTTATTTCCTTTATCCCTTCCCACAAAATCATATATATTTTTTTTAATTAACCCAGAACTATTTTTAAACTTTTTTTTATAATTAAAAAGTTGTATTGATAGACTAAAATCCAATACTTTAGATTGTACTAATGATGATACTAAACTTAGTTGTGCAAGTATCTATATTAATTTTAAAGCCATTTGACTCTCCATCCAGAAATTACATAGAGCTTTTCAATGAGATTTGCATTTCAGTCATTACTTACATGTTTCTAATGTTTACTGGTAAGTCTTAAGATTTATTTTTCAAAGTTATTATAGAATCATTTAAGTTGGATAGTGGTATAAGAATTAATTTGGGTTTCTTACCCTTGTGTATAATAAATACATATCAATTAATAGTAATAAAAATTAATAAATTAATTCATATATTTATCATATAATTATATGTCTGTGCTGTATCTAGTTGTCAACATAGCTTACATACTGAAAAATCAATTTCATGACCTTAAAGATTATAATTTTTATATTTTTTTATGATTTTTAATAAATTAAAGGTGTTTTCTTATAAACTTTCATTTATTAAAAAAAAATACCAAAAATAGGTTTTACTTTTTAATCTTACGGCTTATATTTAGCCACTAAATATAAATAATAAAAATAATTAAATTAGACATAATATTTAAAGTTATGTGGAAGAATTATAAAATAAAAAGGCAGTTAAGATTGGAAAAACAGCGTTTACAAGACTTGGAAAAGTAACGTTTATAAGAAGAACTTGACTTAAAAGAGATGTCTATTCTAAAGTAAAATGATAGTGTCAAGGAAAATACAAATCTTGAAGTGTCAAATAAATCGAAAAATTTGCCCTAGCAATCTAAAAATTAAAGAAAAAATACTAAAATAACCACATAGAATTCCAAAATTAAAAGAAAGTAAGTTAAAACTAAAAAAGGAAGCAACTCTGTTATTTTTGCATTAAATAGTCCCCAAAACACTTTAATATAAACAAAGATAAAGAAATAGCTATAAAACTAAAATGAGACTTAAACAACTCAAAAATATTATGAACAGATGGATTACTAGCATAAATTTTATATTTAAGTTAATATTATTTTTAATTAAAAGCAATTCTTTGATAATTTAGGAGAAAAATACCAATCAAGAGAGAATTTCAATAAGATTAATTGGATTTATAATGCTGATCAAATATTTCCGACTGATTTATCAGTATTTACAGATTAAAATGTCTCTACTCATTAGAATGTCTTTGACGAATCACAAAATGATGACAATCATATCTTCAATAAATTAACATTATTATAAAATGAATAAATAAAAATTATATATTTATAGTTAATATAATTAATAGATATCCTTGACTATGGCTTAATTTTAATTTTTAATTTTATTCGCTAAGATTTGCCACTATAGTAAAGATAATCAAATTTGAAATAACCCTAAAATAATTATGATATTGGGAAAATTTAATTGAGTTCAATGAATTTATTTTTTAAATATTAACCGTCTTTATTTTTAATATGTAAAACTGCTTATATATTAAGGAAGAATTTAAAATATATTTACATGGACATATAGATGCTCCAGTTTTATCTTATAAAATAGATTAATATTAATTATCGAAAAGATCAGACTAGTACTCATGTTAATACATTTTATCAATTTATTTTTAATGCCTCATTTTAGAGCTTAAGTTTTAATAATATCTGGCTGATCATTAATGAAAACAATCAAAATATAAGTTATTTATATCCAAAATCATTTGCATTTTCTAATGATTTAATCGACTATTAATAAGCTTATAACACGCTTTATAATAAATAAGGTCAAAGTCCTTATCAAAAATATATAAAACGAACCGATGTCCAAGCAGCAAATTAATAATTTATTTTTTATAATAAATAAATATATCTGTTTTTGGGACATTTATTGAAGTAGTTCTAATGATTTGGACAAATAATTTTTACAAAATTTAATAATACTTTATAGTTAAGCAATCTAAATAATTAAACTAAAGATAAAAATGATGTTTTATCAAAATTTAATAATTAATAATATACAAACAAGTTTTTACTTAGCGGTATATTTTTGAGTTAAATAATATAACTAATATAGCCTTTGAGATTTATTTATTAAAATACTCATTAAAATATTTAAAGAGTGTAAATGAAAATTATAAAGCTGTTTATCTTTCCAAATTTAACCAAAACATAATAAAGGGTAAATTTTTATTTGTTTCTAAATAAATCTCTATTCCTGCATTTAATTTGAAAGAAAAAAATAATTTTTTGTTAATGATAATACTTCTGATTCTATTCTGAAAAAATAAATAGATAAGTTGTTTCGGTATAGTGACAAGAAAAATTGCTTATGAATTATAATTTAAGAAAACTATTAATTTTAAGTATTTCCTATAATATATTAAACTATCAATTTAGAATAGTTTCTTGTAAAAACCTAATATTTAATTTCCATGTTAATTTTAAATGTTTTAAGAAAGTCATGTTAATCTAAACTATAATCTCTTTATATTATTTTTTATAAATTTGTATTATAAATTAAATGATAATTCTTAATTTACTGCATTTAAATATAAAATATACTCTATCTTAGGATCAAAAATTAACTTCTTATATTGGAGGAAAGGGATATTTCATCAAAATTTGCCTATAGTAAAAAAAAAGAAAATTAATATACATATTTTTTACAACTAAAGTAGCAATTTATCAAAATTTTTTAGTAATTTGATTTGTCTAGTGCAAATTATAGTAATTAAAATACATGTAGTCTTTCAAGCTTTGCTTTTTATATTCAAACGTTCTCATGACCTCCTTCTCTACTATCTCTTTTTAGTTCCTTATTATAGATAATAGATCATCTTAATAGATATACTTATATTATTAATCTATTTATAATTTATCATACTAAGTCAAAGTAAAATGTACTTTTCAGATCACAATCAACTAAAATATCTAATTCTTTTATTCATGCCATTAAACATAACTATTTTTAACTTTTTTTCTTAATTAAATTAATAGGATCTTGAAGAACCTTAGTTTATGATACTTTTTAATCTTTAATCATACTGAGATTAAATAACAACCAGCTCAAACAGATAAGCGTTCACCATAATATATAATTATCAAAATATGTGTGAAAAAGAACTCAAGTTTATGAAGCACTTTTACATCGAAATTCAATCAGGAAAAACTAATTTAATCTATATGTGTTGTTTTTAAGAAATAGATATACTCTATTTTGTAATTTCAAATTTCTGTTCAGCAAAATGCTATGAAATCAAATCCACCATATATTCATAGAACTAATTTATTTTAAGTTCTATTTTGAAATATTTTCAAGCTTTTCTGAAAGTCTCAGGCTCATTATAAATCTATATATTTAACTAATTTAAAATTAATTTTTTTTCAAATTTAAAGTTAGAAATAATTTATTGTTTTGAATAAGTAATTTAAACACAAGACATTTATCATTATTTATTATTAATAAGACAATAAACCTAATCGAATTAAACTCCAAATTCTTAAATATAGTATTCATAAAATTGAGAAATATTTCCAAAATCTAATTATTTTTTTTTATTTTAGCATATATTTCAAATGTCTAGTAAAACAGATTACTATGTTATACTATGATTTTTATATTATATAGTAATAAATACTCCATTATTTTATAATGAATTTTAAACTAATAAAAAATCATATAAAACTAAAATAAAATTATAATTTTTAAGTTAATTTCTAATTCTACAAAAGATTATTATCTTAATGTTAATTTATTTCTTTTGTTAATGACAATGCCTCTAGTTCTATATAGAAAACTAGGTAGATAAGTTTTTTTGGTATAATTATTAGAAAAATAATATATGATCTATAATTTAAGAAACAATTATTTGATGAATTTTCATCCTTAAATTATAATATAATTTACAAAGTAAAATTCCAATATTTTAAAGCATTTGATTTACATATTTATATTTAATGTTAATAATAAAGTTACATGATATAAAATAAATCAAAAGAGATTTATTAATATATATATTATGTTTTATTGCTTAAAATAAGTCATTTAAAAATTGTATAAATTATTAGAGTTCAGGAAAAAATTTAAGCAGGTTGCACATCGGTTGATCAGTAAAATGCTTTTTTATCTAATGCCTATTTTAATCATACTTTGCATATAATTTAAAATAATTCGTAACAAAACCTTTCAATTCGTAATTGAGAATCCTAAAACTAATTTACTATAAAGCTTCAAAGTGCTGGATCTTTAAGATAAACTCATATCAATAAAGAATATTTTTTTATTTTATTTTAAAGATTTATAGATATTTCTAATTAGCTTACAATATTTTAATAATTGTCAAATTGAAATATTAGTTTTCAGAATAATCTTTAATTATTTTTCTCATTATTTATTATCTAATTTGAAGTAATTAACTTTTTTCTCCAATTTTACAGTTAAAAATATATTTTCATTTAAAAACTAATTTTATCAAAAAATAAATCATAATTAAAACTATAACTTCTCATTGCTTCTATTTTAAAGTTTATTGTGAAGTTTATATTAATTATGAATAAATAATTTTTATAGTTTTCATCTAAACTTGAATCATTATAAGTAAAATAAAAAATTTTCATAAACTATTAAATATTGGATTTTAAACATAAATTACTATATTTAAAATAAAATATATGAATCAATGTAAATTACCCAAGAAAATTATCAGAAATCTAATCCAAGACAAAGCTAAGAACCTTAAAATAGATTTAGAATAATACTATTTTGTAAGTAAGTGATTAAATTAAGAATAATTTTATAGAATTTATAAATAAAAAAAAAGACTCAATAGAAAAGTATTCTATAAATTTAGACAAATTTAATATAGAAATTTCTTTTGTTGTCAATATAGAAATTTCTTTTGTTGTCATTCTTTTTAATTTAAGAAGTGATTTGATTACAAATTTTTCTAAATAAAAATATATATTATTTTAAATTGAAATACAAAACTAAAAAAATGTTTGAAATTTTCAACTTTAAACAAAAGCTTGCAAGATCTCTAACTCTCTTAAGTTTTTGGTTTTTGACTATATCAGCTTTTAAGTACACTTTTAACAACCAAACTTTCGAGTAATACAAATTGAAGACTTATAGTAAGGGTTACATAGAAGAATATTTAGTAGGTAAAAATGACGAATTTTGTGATAGCTGGGTGTTATTTCCAGGAACAACATTAGTGAGCAGCACAAAACTAAGCGGGGCTTACTTCGTAATGATGCTTTATTTATTTTTGGGTCTCATAGTGCTCTAGGACAAAATGTTTGGAGCTATAGAAATCATACTGGCATAAAAAGCAAAAGTCATTCGTAAGGATAAAAATCATAACTAGATTGAACTGCCCATGGAATTATGGAATCCCTCTGTTGCAACTATTACAGTTATGGCGATTTCAGCAAATTCTCCATTGTTAATACTGAATTTAATTGACTTGATCTAAGATACTAGCGGGGAGATTAACTCAAACTAAATTGGAATATTTGCTTTGATTGGATAGGCAGCTTTCCAAGTTTTATTTATAAGTGGAGTTACAATTATGAGTGTCTCTTCTTCTCAAGTTAAGAAAGTTTTGAATTTTGACATATACTTAATCATGATATTAAAAAGAAAAATTATTTAAATGAATAATATATATCTTTACTTTCTGATTACAATCTCTCCATTATCCTTTATATTTAGAATCATTAAAATATGCGTAAATTTTCTCTCTTATAAAGCTTCTCTGTTGAGTCTTAATCAAGTATTACTATTACAGCTATTAGATCTCGTGAATTATATTAAAAGAAAATTTTAAATATATTACTTTTCATTTATGTTATTTTGTTATAAATTAATTTAGTTTTTTTTTAAATAATTCATTATGAATCCTCTCAGCATTTTCAATATTTGGATTAGTTTGGATTTACATAATTTTAGAAGTGTAATCACCCCATACAGTTACTTTCCCCGAGGCATTTTTCACGTTGTCAATCTTTATAGCCCTAGTTTTGGTACTTTTTATAGTAGATAAACATAGAGAAACAAAGATGCCTCAATACTACGATAGAATAATCAATCATTAACTTGAAGAAAAATCCTAGAAAAATCCCTATTCTATTCATTAATACTTGGCGTTTTTTGAACTACAATAAATCATAAGAGAGAAGGGAGAAACGCACATAATTGATATTTTAGTCAATGATTCAACTAATATCGATGAATTTGAGAAGGAAAGAGTAAAGATGCTCGCTCTTAATGCACTGGATTTGGACACTATATATGAATTACTGTGTGATCCAGAGTAAATTGAGTAAATTCTATCAAATTTGTACTAATAATCCCTCGACTAGCTGTACTACAGGAAGAATTTATTGAGTAAATTTACCAATTCTACAAACAGTTTCATGAAAGTAAACAAATTTTACTGTTAGAAATTCGTTGAAAATGAGGAAATAACCTCATAGAGACCAAACCCCCGAATCGGCTTCAAAAGCATGCAGTACACTGTAATCGAAAATTGTGGCACTTTTACAGTTACTATTTGCAAGAAAACTCGGGAAGATATTATGGTGGGGATTAGAACAGTAGATGGAACTGCAAAACAAATTGATGATTACATACCAATCTATGATGTGGTGAAAGTATCATACATTGAATACAAATTGGATGTGAAAATCGTGGATGATGAAGAGTATGAGCCTGAGGAAGAATTCTACATAGAGCTGTTTGATCCTGAAAACAACAAGAGATTTAAAAATAAATGATCATGTGGAGAATGATGATATATAATTTATGAATAAAATACTTGAATTATTCATATAATGTAATAAGCTTATCATATAATCCTTGAATATAATATATTTATTAGATAATTTTATGAATTATACTTATTAAAGATAATAATTACAAGTTTAGATACTAAGAAAACTAACATGGTACATGTGGAAAAAGATCTAGATAAATTTGTAAATATAATGCGTGAAGCTCCATAATCCTCTAATTATATTAGAATAAATTATCTACTCTTTTAAATATATTTTTTATAAATTATAATATTTATTTTGAATTTATTTAATATAAATATAATTTAATTTATTTCCTGACAATCGATAATAGAACAATTATTTCAAATATAATATCTAATATTTTAATATTAACAAGAGACTTATAGGCGAGGACACAATCACAAAGATAATCATAGTAGACGAGGCAAAAGACCCAATCATAGGCTTCAAATTCACCTCTGTAAAAGTGCACCCCATAGAGAGGAACGTCTCCCTAAAAGTAACAAGAATCGGGGATGCCAACCACAAAGCAAGCGTTTACTATTGCACTGAAGAAATCAAAGACAACTTAAATGCAGCAGCTGAGGCTGAAGATTTCGAGCCAATTCGAAAAGCGGAACTGGAATTTGACGTTGGTGAATTAGAAAAACAAATTGACATTAAGCTTGTGGAGAAAGATGAAGAAGAAATCGAGGAAGAGGGGGAGATATATCTTGTGTTCAAGGTCAGACTGCTGGATCCACAGCCTGAAAACATTAGACTTAGTCTGAAGGACACTTGTCTGGTGGAGATCACTAACCAGCAGAATCCTGATTTCAAACACTATAAAGAAGTGACTAATCTACTCTCTAATTAGCTCGAAGAGATTCATGATGTTTATGATTATAAAAAATGCTTAAGAAATATTATAAAATATTCAATTTAAAGTGTAAACGAAGAGGAGCTTAATATATAATAAAATTCTAAATTTGACTCAAATAATTTAAATATTAAAGAAGATAGATGAGAAATGAAAAGATATAAATTAAGAGGCAGTGAAAGCGATGATGATGATGATGCTCATTATAATAATCAATTTTTATTGAAGATTTACATTTTCTAATATAAGGCATATTTATGATTCAATATAAATATTAATTAATTTATTTTCAAATTTTACCGAAATTAATCATGATTACCGTTAGGACTTGGAATGAGTAATTTAAGGAGGCCTGTAAGCTCTATCCAAACGTGAACTAATACGGAAAAGTAGAGGACATTTCTCTTCAGCAGTGCCTTTTCCACTTATTAACAATAGGTTGGAAGGTATTCTTCTCCATTATACCCCCAAAGCAATACTACTACGGATTTCCAACACTTATTTGTTGCTATTTAA
Source organism: Oxytricha trifallax (assembly GCA_000711775.1). Taxonomy (NCBI): domain Eukaryota; phylum Ciliophora; class Spirotrichea; order Sporadotrichida; family Oxytrichidae; genus Oxytricha; species Oxytricha trifallax. Next base: position 37,720 of record ARYC01001628.1, read on the forward strand.
TGACCACAGCGATTGCCTTCGTGCTCAGGGAATTCGCACTTTTATTTGCTTGTGTTAATAAAATACCTGATGCTTTCGTTGGCATTACTATTTTAGCAGTGGGTACTTCAATTATAGATCTACTTGCCATTAGGAAAACCGCTAAAAAAAGTCCGTTTATTGCCATAATCATATTAAATTTACAAATGTAAAGTAATTTTATTTTATTTTGGATTTTATTCCAACTATATAGAGGGGTAGTGTGGCTGCGATTAAACTCTTGGCTATATTCTAGCATCAGTGAATGTGAATATTCTTATAGGTTTGGGCCTTCCTTGGCTGGTTGCAGTGATACATGTAGGAATAACTGAGGGGTAGATGTACTCTATTGATAGGTCAGTAGACATTTCATTTGCTTGTTTGATACTTGCTTTTGCTCTGGTGCTTATATAATAACAAAATAAAATACACAATAATCTCTATATGAATTCATTATATTTATTTGTATTTAATTATAGTTTCAGTTTAAATAGTCAGGAGATATAAATCTGGGGGAGAGATTGGATCTAAAAATTTATTAAGATATAAAATATATAGAGATATATATTAGATTTATGAAATTTATTATAAAAATGCTTTCGAAAAAGGTCTGGTTGGATTTATATTAATAACACTTTGGTTCGTATATATCATACTTTGTAATTTAAGATTTTATGATTAATTGTGATGATAATTTACCTTAATTTTAAGTTTAATTATATCTTAAAGCAATTATCATTAATTCTAAAGTAATTTAATATTTTAGATTTTATGTTTTATTCAATTATACAAATTGTAAGAAATTAATTTGTTCTAATAATCTTTATAATATACATATTTCCATGAAAGAAATTTTACTTAACAAACCTCTAAATTACATTAATTTACATTAATTTCATTGATAAAATAATATACATAAAAAGTTAAAGCATACAGTATATTTTTATATAACATTTATTATAAACTTTAAAGCTTGTAAATTATAGAAAATAATTATATGATATTTCTATCTCACTCTAATGTAAAAATATAAAAATATGTCATTCATCACTTAAAAAGAATCAATTTTATAGTTATAAATTTGTAGTTAACCGAAAAAAGAAATATTAATACAAGAAAATTAACTCAGTAATAAATTGTGAATTTCAGGAGGCCAAATTAATCCTTAAATTTTCCCCTTTTTTTACAAAAATTTATAAAGAGTTAAAATGAATTATTAGATTATGAATGAAGTAAATATTAGGTGATTGTAATATCAATGAAATATTTAAAGAATCAAATTGCCTAAGAAAATACAAATATTCCTTAAGCTGATTTCATATTCCAAAGCACATATTTATAATATATATCATTTAATTAAATAAATATTTTTATATTATAGATATTTTATTAATTATATGAGTATTTTCTTTGAAGGATTAGTTTATTGACAATTGCTTGTTTGTTGATGATTTTATTCGCTTTAATTCGATAAATAACTATAAAATATAAATTGTTATAAGTGATTTATTTAGAAAACCATAGTCCACTAAAAATAAAAGGGTTTTAATGAATTTATATCAGATAATTTAAAATTTTAAACAGCATTCACTTTTTTTTATAATTAATTTTAATCTTAAAGATTTCATATTATTGAAAATATTCTCTAAAATCAAATCAAATAAAATAATAAAATATATATAAACCTTGTTCTCATAACTAAATTAAAAATTACGTATGTCTCTTTAATTATATATAAAAAGGCTAAATATAAGTACTTATATAATTATTAATAATAATTTGAGTAAAATCTCAATATTAATGGGTTTTTAAGATAAAATGAATGTTTATATCTATCTTTATATGATGCTTTTGATGAATTTCTAGCATATTTTTAGCTAAATTAGGTATATATAAGCTTTTGATAATCTGAAATAATTATTCTTATAAATAATATATTATATATATATATATATTTTAATCTGATATATATTAAATTAATTGTAATCTATTTTAGTCCATAGCACAATTAATGCTTTAGTCAGAAGTAAAATCCGATGTCATTCGGTGACATAGAAACTTATGAAGTTGTCTTTTTGACTGTAGAGAGTGATGATCCAGGAGAGTATATAATATTTAGGGTGCCCTGAAATTTAAATCGAATTATACAATTTTATTCTTTATAATAACTTTGAATTTATAATTTTCTCCAAATATTTGGTGGTTACAGAGGAGACAACGCAATTATAGGCATGCACCACGGAAAAGGCGTAGAAAATATGCTGGGGTGGTTGAAGGAAATTTAGTTAGCAGGTTTTGATGGTCCTTCTCAAGTTACTTCTATTAGTAATTTATATTAAGAAAGTTAAGTTAAAATTTAATAAAATTCTATATTCATAAGAGAAAATGAAGATATTTTTGCAGTTGCAATAAAAACTGAAATTCAAAATTTAGACTACTTTAAATAAAATACTCAATATTTATAGAGAAAAAAATTTTTTAAAAAATTTTAGAAATTTCAATCAAGGTATTAATAATTTATATTTTTTACTTAGTAATTGGGAAATTTACTACTTATGGAAAATTGCTTTCTTCAGTTGCAATTTAGGCTGATGTTTTAGCTTAAACATTGCAATAAGTTGTTCTAGACAATGACTTACGAGTCTACCTATTCATTCATGATTAATTTTTAAATGTATAATGCATTATAATTTTACAAGGTATAATAATTTTAATTTAAAACTAACATATGATTCAGCAAATAAATATTCCAAAGTAATTACGCTAAATGCTGATATGACTGCTGTTTTATTTATAGAAATTTTGATATTTTTACTTTAATTTCAAGATTTTTTATATTAATGAGGAAAATTAAATGATATTCAATTGATAAATTATAAAATGGCAGATGTATTTTTATACGAATTTAAGGGGTGCTTGTTTTAAATTCTAAATACTGTTTGTCAATATTACTAATAATAATTATTTTAAAAAACTAATTAAATTTATGTTAAAGATTGTTTAGTCATTTCTTATAAAGTTTATGGTATTTATTTAGTTGAAATAGCTCTTTAAAATCATTATATATAATATTCTAACATATTTTATATTATTTTTTACATGAAAAATTTAAAGAAGATATACCAAATAAATTATTACGAGCAATTAAATATTTTATAACTATATTTTAATTTATTTTATTTTTATCATTGCTTTAATAAACCTACTTTTATTTTTTCTTTAATACTAAATTTTCAATTAAATTTATATTAAAAACCTCCAAGTTCATGCTGAAATCAAAAGTAGAATCTGATATTTTAATATTAATGGATAATATATATTTTCATGTAGTGAGTTTATAAATAAGAATATTGTCAATATTTTATATTCAGATTTTATATGTTAAATTTCTAAATATGTACATAAAAATATGTGAGGGTGGGAAAATAGGTACTTGCGGAATAATTAAAATATGTTTTAAATCTAAAATTTTATGTAAATAAATTATCTTCCCCTAAAAATGTTAAATTAAGTTTTTAATTATAAAAAAGTAAGAAATTGCCTAAACTTAACCATGATTTTATATACTTATATCAAAAAAATTAGTAAATAATTAAATAAAATAGTTTAAAATGTTTCATTGGTATAGACTCTTGATTCTACAGATGTTAGAAAAGCGAGAACAATTATAGCAGACCAAAATAGTAATAAAATATTCTTGACTTATAAGAGTTATCAAGCTTCTTAAAACAGCAATCCATACATTCAAAATGTAAATATTGTTAATTATTTTTATTTACATTAATAGCAACAAAACTTGCATTCTATTATTTAAACAATACCAAATATTAAAATTTTTATATAGATTGCAGTAATAATTATCTTTATTTTCAATTTTTTTAAAGTCCGATTGAAGGTCTAGAAAATATAAAAAAACTTTGCAAACAAGATCAGAAATTTATTTTAAAAAATGATATTAAGTATCATAGACAACGATATTCTTAATATAACTAATAAAAACTAGTTATAGAATAGAAGTAAATATAAATATATTTCATATTATTTATATTCAAAGTTAAAAATCAATTTATTCCATTTTTTAGATGTCATTGTCAGTCTAATTCTTCTACTTTAGTTAAAGAAATTCATATTATTTACTAAATAGATTTTAAACATTATTTTGGTAAATGATAAAAGATAATTGAAAGTACTTATAGAGTAATTGTTTTATAGATTATTCAATGTATTATAATAAATTTAAATTTAATATTTATGATTTATAATTATCGTGCATAAAATAGAAGGATCATTTTAAGATATATCAAAGCATCCTATGAATAGTAAAAATTCTTAAGATATAAGCAAAATGACAATCGCTTTGTCATTAATATTTTAGTAATAAATGACTATGAGGAAGCCTTCCTCTTCCTCATAATCAATACTTTTTATTTTGTAGTATATATGAGTTCTTACGCATTATAATAGTATGAGATAAACATAATCTACGCGAGCAATAGTTTTCAAGTTATCACTCCATTTTCGTTACTTTTTATGCATGAAATTTATATAAAAAGGTTTGCAAAAATTTCCCATATTTCTTTAAATTTATTTTTGCAAACCTTTTCGTGAATTCTATGCATAAAAAGTAACGAAAATGGCAAAGATTATGTTTATATGTTACTATTATCAAGTGTAAAAACTCTTTTATACTGCAAAATAAAAAGTATACATATTGAATTGGGATGCTTAACGATAACCTAACAATTTACTAATAAATCTTCATAATTTAAATGATAAATTAGAAAATAAACTAAACAATTTAATAAATATATTTATAGTCAGCAAATTACGACGACTTTGTATTATCATGCATGAATGATCCATCAATTAATAACAGATATAATAATATTGGCTACTTCTTTTATGATTTCTATACACATTTTATGATATATTCATGCTTTGTTGTTAATTATAATATCTAAAATATTTTACTCATTTTGCTTAATATTTTATAATTTAATTGTTTATTTCAGTACTAATTACTTCGGAGGGTACGCCGCTTATGAGGCTAGTCATGGATTTGATCAACCTAGTTAATATGAAATTTATTGTTTAGGAATAAGAATAAAGGATTTAACCAAAACCGATATCATTAAAAAAATAAATTTCTTAATAAAAATTAATTTAATCATATCTCCTATATTTAAAACTCGAGTAGATTAATTTTCAATAAAAAACAACATATTTTTAAAGGGCATTAGGAATTTTATGAAAATGGAATTTATCCATATTTTTTTAATTTATATATTAATTTTTATATCTACTACCAAGTGAATGGACTTCCCTCAGACACAACCTAATATATTTTACACATACCTATAGATCTCACATAGACTACAAATTAAAATAACGGAGTCGTCTATGACTATAAATTATCACATACTGTAAATAAGTGGGTAATCTAAGACACTATCACTAAGATTTTCATAAATTCAGCTACTTATGATAGACAAATGGATATACTCAAATATGCAGGTTATTGAGGTAAGTTTTTTCAAGTGTCGAGATACTAAAGTTTAAATTATTGCTCTTTTATACGAACTATCAGTAAAATGGATTTAATTCGTCAAAACTAATTAAATATAAATATATATATATATATATTTTGCTTTTTAAACTTCACTATATCTTCTCATTTAGTTATTTATTATTTTATATGGTCCCTGCAAATTAAGCTTATATAATGAGTTTAGTATAAATGTAAAATTAATTAGTTAAAAGACAAAAAAGTTATTTCATAAAATTTATCCAAATTATTTTAATATGGCTAAAAGTATTTTAATATATATGTTATGAATTTAATTTTTACTAGATAATTGATTAATATTTGCTCAATATAATTTTGTATAGTAAAAAACTTTAATAAATTCGGCTTGCTTCATTCGGATGTTGAATAGTGCAATAAATTTTTATAATAACCAGAAGTCGTACAGTCTTAAAATCTGGTATACTTTTTGGGAGAGCCACTAGCTATTTTCTAACTCTCATAAAAATATATTCTAATTATATATATATAGTAGATATTTCTCATTCTCTATTCATTTTATTTGCAATAATACTGAAAACATAGAATATTAAGAGTACATTTAAGAAACTGTAAGTTAAATAAAATTAAAATTTATTATGAATATTTTTAATCAAATACATTAATTTTGATTGATCCAGCAAATAATTAAATCAAAAGCAGCCTCTCAACATCGTAAAATATTTGCTTTATAATGAAATTCCTTAAAATTTAAATCTATAATTAAAACTAAACATCTCCTGCAGGGGTTTGTAATACAAATTCCAGTCATTGGATATATTACTATAAAGATAAAAGTGCAATTACAATAAATATATTGGACATTACAGCCACTAATCCAGTTATTGCTAGATGACAATAAATAAAATCAAGAATTATTATTTAATTTCTTTAAAATAATCCCATTAATTAAATTATTTTAAAAACTATATAGAAAATTGGCAAATTTGTTGTCGTATAATTTACTTCATGTTTTATTTCACTAATAAATCCTTAATATCAACTTATAATCCTCCAAAATTTTAATTTTATTATAATAAAAAATATTGATTGTGGGGTTTATAAAATTATTTATAAATCAAATCTCAACGTGTTTTAGGTTTACAATGCTCTTATAAAATTTCCACAGCCAATTTCAAAAATAACAGATGTGCTTGATATCTATCAAACTATGGTAAATTTATAATTTAATATTTATAGATTTAAACATGCAAATCTATAATTAAAATAAGATATTGTTACTATTTTCAATATCTTTATATTTATATTTTTATGGATGAATATTCTAATTGCTAGGATAACAGACCTGGTAGGTTTAAATTTAAGCCAACCCTTGCATTTACTGGTCCAGGGAATATTGAATGTGCTCTCAATGAAGTTTGTAAAGTAACACTTATTTAAACTTACTTGAATGATTTCATAGATGATACGTCAGTCTCGATCACTTAAACTTAATTTGAAACTTATAATTAAGAATTAAATGCATAAATTTCCATTAAAGTATTAAATAAAGAACTTATAATAAAAGTTTGGAGCAGAATCTCAAAGAATCAAAATATTATAGCTTATAACTTGATGAAAAAAAAATAATTCATTTTTATAGATATTAACTGAATTTTTAAAAAATAAAAATAAAGATTTTCTTTTATAAATTTAAATTTTCACTATATTAGCTTGAAAAAACACAATACTTAGTTTTTGGTTAAGAAATTAAATTATAATAGAAGATGATTATTATTGAAAAACATTTTAGTGATATCTTTATCTTTATTAATTATAAAAAAAGTATAATATTTTAATATTTTTAAAACTACCAACACCCCATCCCTTTAGTTTATTATCTAGAATTTAATAATGGTGACACTCTAACAACTAAATAATTTTTTATATAATGATATTATTATTATTTCATAAACTAATTATGGAGTATTTAATGTGAATAAGACATAAAAAGCAAATTAACCTCTAAACTTAATCTTCACGCCTACTCAACTTAATGACATTGGAACTTATGATTTCACAGTTTTAGTGAATTAGTGAATTAGAGAAATTAAATAAAAGAGATTAAAATTTAATTGGAGATCTCTAATATATTAAACATTCTCAACTAAAGGTAATCATTAATACTTACAATCAATTTTTTATCAAATAGGGACCCACCTTAAAGATGGGGATAGACATTCTTTTTTTTGCAAAAAAAATTTTCTATCTTTTTTTTTTCCTATTATTTTTCCAAAAACCTATTAGGGCAGTTTGTGAAAATCTTTTACATCAGAAATGCAGGCATTCGGGGACCGACTGAAAGGTTTTCCTATATGTGATTCCAAAAAAAGATTTTTTTCTTGCTCCATTAGTCCACTGGTCCTGACCCTCCTCGTTGCTCGCTTCGCTTGCAATCTATAGTAAGTATTAATGATTTCACAGTTTTATTATGAAATAATTATTTCTTTTGTGTTTATTATAAATTGAATTAATAAATATAAAAGTTTATGCATCTCTCGATGTACAAAACATATTTGAATATGCGAATGATGGTAGTGCAATATTCACTCTATTTATATATGATAGATGCTCAAGATATTTGAAATTTACTCAAATTCCCTAAATAGAAGATGTTTATTACGAAGTAGGAACTTAAATGAGAACGATTGATTTTAAGCCTTTTTAGTATTAATTTTTTTAATGAATTATAGAATGTTTTCAACATATTATTTTAGCATGGATTTACATTAAATGGATAAGATTGCACATATTCAGCTTTTATATTAATAGGATATTAAGTTCAAAATGGGTCATTGTTGAAACTTCCATCATTCGTAAATTTTACTTCAAGTATAAACAGACTACAGATTTTCACAGATTAAGATAGTAATGTTGGGAATTATTAAATTATATTGAAATATACAGTTACAGAAACATATAATTAAAATTTCACAACTTCATCCTTGTATCATTTTAAGTTTTATAATAAATATATGATAATCCTTCTGGATATTTGTGACATAAAAAGAAAATTAATACCTCATAAACAATACAGCCCCATATTTCAGTCAACTATTAATAGACCAAAATGCAATCGTTTATGAAACGCAAACTTACATTTTGCCATTATAGCTAAATTTCAAATTTTTTATATTAACTGTGAAAAAAATTATCTCAATTCTAAGGTAAATTCCATAAATTTAATTCAATTTTGAGAATAATAAAGGACTTTGAAAACGATGGATATAAAACAATTGTTGAATTAGGAGAAGCTATAACTTTCACTTCATTAGTTGGAAAGGCATTTTATTTCTAGCCTAGTGAAGAAGACATAGGGGAATATCAAATAATAATAAATATAACTGATGATAATATACAACCAAAAAGTAGTATATACACTTTTATAGTAAAAGTCTAAAATCAAACAAAAATTGATGATTAATTTTGTTTCATATCGCCAATTAATCTATATTGAAGTTTTATTAAAATTTTATTAGATTAAATAATTTTTTATGATTCTGAGTTGATAGAGGAATATATTTTATCGAATTAATTGAATATATCTGGTAGACTTAAAGCCAAAATATTAAGAATTACTAATGATGGCTATTGCACTATATTATTCAATAAATAAATGAGAATTCCATAAAATTACACTTATAAACTTAGCAATTCTCTAGAAATACAATTGACTTACTATTATGATAATGAGAAAATAGAATTTGTGAATTATACTATATTTGAATTTAGAAGAGATAAAATGGAATTGAAATTAGATTTTTAGAATCCCGATCAAATTTCACTCTCTAATGTAAGATTAATAAATATAAATTTAAATTATCTATAATTTTAGCCTTGGGACTCTCTGTAAATTAAGTTTAAACAAAACTACTTTTACATTGATTAGAGTTTGTAATATATAATTAAAGAGAATTAAGAATTATAGAAATATGTTCCTCCTTAGATTGATGATGGTAATTTCTCTAATAATATTTAATACATCTAATTATATAGATTTAAATAGAATAATGAAATTTATTAGTGAAGCGACTATGATTACTCTATAGGCTTTTGTTGGAACAAACTTCTTAATAAATTGGGGATATTGAAATTTAAATTTTATAAGTTAAACAGTATAGACCTTATTTTGATATGATATTTTAGTGCTAAATATAATATGAATGAACTAAATTTTAAAGTATAATATTTTGCTGTTTTAAGAGGATATAAAAAATTAATAAATTCTTCTTTAAAAAAATGTTGTCTTTAATATTTCAAAGCTCATATTATTCTATTGTCCCAATAAATTTGTTTCTAAGTCAAAGTTTACAATATTTATGGGGAATGATTAATGGATTTTAAATAATTTGTTATTTGCCTTTGATGAGCATAAATATACCTGCAACCACTCAAATATTCTTTAGATTTGTAGTCGATGTATCTATAAAACATATATATATATTTAAAAAATTTCTATACTTATTATGCTATTTTCTTATTTATTTCTAATCTTAATTTCATGATTAATTTTATTTGTATTTTATTATAGTTTTCAATTCTTCTCAACGGATCAAGTTGACGATTACTTCTTCGATATAGATGATTTTGAATTGCAGCCCTATAATTAATACTTTGAGTTCATGAGTTTCGAATCTACTAATATAATTAAGAATCTCGGGCCAATATATATAATATTCGCGATTTATCACATAGTTTTGATATATACTTTGATTTTCTCATGTTTTAAGCCTTAAAATAAATTGTAAGCAAACTTCAAAATTTAATAATATATTTATAGGCTGTAGAAATTCAGAAATAAGATGTTGGAAATATTCGTATTTGGATTTTGCTTGAGGTTTTTTATTGAGTCTTAGCTTATTATAACAGTGTCATCCCTACTTTCGTTTAATCTGGTAATAATAATAACTTTTATTATTATTGGAATATATTGGATTGAACAAAGTAATTTAAACATTAAATGAAATCTATTAAAAATACGTAAATTATGCGATGGTTCCTAAATTTTTATTGGTTAGTTAAATATTTTTCTCAATTATCAGAAAAATAAAAAATTCGAGTATAAATTAACATTTTTTAATTGATAATTATTATTTTTACCACTAATTAAAAATGTGAGTTAATATGAATACTAAGTTTGTTTTTATTATGAAATTGAAGTTTAGCGTTTTTTTTATCCAAATTCTAACTAAATAAGATTTATCATTAAATTATTTATTAAATTCATAAAAAGCTTTGTTTTTGCAGTAACATTTCTCTTTAGTCATCATTAGATAATTTGAATTATAAATTATCAGATGGATTAGGCGGTCTTATATTTTTCAGCTATTCATTAAAATAATTTAAATTTTAATAAAACATCTTATAAATAAATTATAATAATCATTTATGATGCCACTTATAATAACATTAATAATTGCTAAATGCTTAATTGAATATAAAAAGCATAAAATAAGCCCAATTAATAATTAAAAATTCAATGTACTCTTTGAAGGATTTAACTAGAATATCATAAACTTATCCAGTTTATTTTCAATAATGATAGTTTTCAGAAGACTTATCTTTGCAACAATATTTTTATGTTATTTTTTATTTTTTTTAACAAACTTATAATATTTTATTATCTTTTATAATTCTATATATAGACAATATTAGTGTGGGTGGAAAATAATCAAGGGATTCAAGTTATTTATATCACTACACTAAATTTCTTGCAACTATTGGCTTTAATTTAAATAAAACCTTATGAAATTGTGAGTAGAAACTATATAGAAATATTCAATGAGGCTTGTATTTAACTGATAACTTACAATTTTATTATTTTTACTGGTAAGTTAAAATATGAATAATAAAAATATTCTAAACAAATTCATTTTAATATAAAATTAGTGTATTTTAACTTTAATTTAGATAATTATGATATTGTTAATAATAAACAGTTAAGATTTATTATAAAATCATATTTATAGATCAAATAAGCAGTTAGTATGTTGATTTATTTTTTTAATTTACAAATAAAAAAATTGAAAAATAAACTACATATCATACTTTTTTATAGTGAAATAATGAAAAAGGTTGTTTCTTAAATAAAAAACATTAAAGAATATCTTCACTTTTAAAATAAGATTTAGATGAAATATAGTTGTTTGTAATTGTAGGATTCGACAATTAAAGATTTTGATAATTAATCATTGAACAAATTTCAAAATTTTATATAAATAAATTTATTTCATCGATATTGAAAAGAATTTAAGATCAAGAATTGGATTTCTACCAGTTAAATTATTATATACTTTTTTATAATTAAAAAAACTATTTATATCATATAAATAATCTTTAGATATATATTAAACAAAGAGTTGCAATATCACTACTCTATATAGTTGTTAACATCGGATATATTGTGTATCTAAAATTCTAAGATTTACATCTATTATGGAAAAGATTTCAAATAATTTTTATTATTATTAGTATTTCTTAAAAATTATTTGAATTTATTTTATAATTAAACAAAATAGATTTAGACAGAGATAAGGAAAAGCATCAAAATATAGCTTAGATTAAGCGAACCTAAATACTTTGAATAAATCAATTTTACATTTGTATTTTGATATTTATATTAAAAATGCAATTCACTAATGATATTTATATATTTAAATAACAAATAATTTGAATAAAATCGATAATAATAGCAGGACTTAGTAATAATTAATGAAAACATCAACGTTTCTTGACTTAATTATAATTTATTTTGTCAATACTTTATAATGTAAATTGTTTAAAATATATGTTTTTGTTTTATTAACTTAAGTTAAGATTTTCAAGATTATCCAATTAATACAGCAAATGTTACTTCTTCAAGCTTAATTCAAAATGAAAATGAGCTTAACTATGATTTGTAGTTTGAATAAGAACATTAAGAGTTTAACAAAAATTGTATTTTAAAATATTTAATTATTTAATTAAATGTTTCATACTTCTTAAAGGCCTCTTATTTTATCATTAAGAATTAATAAGATAATTTTTCAAATTTTAAGTTTTTACATAGTAAGATATGTTTATTTTTTAAATAATAAAAATGACAGGACATAGTAGCAGTAGTATCATTTATAAAACAACTTTTAAAATTACAATTAATCATAATTTTCTCCAAGTAATGTGAGAAGCAGTTCCTATAATAATATTAATGAATCCTCACTACCTAGTTTATTCTAAAATACTACTTCCACTATCAGAGATAATAAATTTGGCAAGAGAAAGTTTTATCATTAGCAACTATAGTAACAAACAATTAATTAAAATATTATTGATAGGTTCCCAAGAGATATATAAATATTAAATTATTATAAGTGTAAAATTCATATAAATTTATTTAAAGAAATAGATTTAAATAATAAGGTCAATATAATTGTACAAATATGTTTCGTAAATAATCTTAAAAATTAACTATTTAATCTTATATATTTATTTCTTAAAATTATGTTTACTAATTTGATAGAGATGATAGTTTTGCTGATTAAAGAATATGCTAAATATGAATATCTGTATTAATTTAATTTTTTATACCAAGGAATTCTCCAAATTATGTTATAAGTCATAATTTATGTTAAAAAAGAACTACTTAATTATAAATATTAATAATAACATTTTAAATATAATTGATTATTTAATAAAATAAAGAGATGAGCCTGAAAATATCCCACCGTTTAAGAAATTCAAAAATGTTTAAGAGTTGTTTAAAGAAGTAGAAAGAAGATAATCATTTGAAGATGATTAGAAAAGTGGGACATAATTATGGAATAAACCTATTTTATTGAGGAAAATTGATAAATTAAAAATATATAATAAGCTAATGATTATTTATTATTTTTGTCAAAATTGTATTCAATTATGAAAAAATTCAATGGTATTAAATTAATGATAAACAATACAAAGGTAATCATGATATATTTATATGATAGGTTAAATGTACAAAAATTTATAAATGCATTAAATTGTTATTTATTTTATATTATTTTTTAATAATTAGAATATAAGCAATATTATCTATAACTATAAATTTTAAGATATCATAGGCATATATTTATTTATTTTCCAAAAAATTGAATTTAAAATTCGATTTTAAATTATATTTTAAATATTTATAATAAAATTAAAATTTATTAATTTTTAGTATTTACTTAGGGGGGGAAATACCTGAACCTATGATTATTTTATCAATATAATATCCCCTAATAAATCTTAAAAACTATGTAAAGGGTATTTCAAGGATCAATTAGAATGATTTTGAAGTCAAAAATAAAATGATTTTGCTCACTGATGTTGATATGGTTATATATTCTAGCTTTTATCACTATATTTGATTAAAATTTTTGAAAATTTATTTTTTTTCTAAAACCTTTTATAAACAAATGAATTTTTAAACTATTCTCAAGTAAGTTAATGCCCTGATTACATTATAAATAAACTCAGAGTTATTGAATTGATTTTATTTGTATTATTATAAAAGACTGTTAGTTAATTTATAATGTAATCAGGGCATTAACTTACTTGAGAATAGTTTAAAAATTCATTTGTTTATAAAAGGTTTTAGAAAAAAAATAAATTTTCAAAAATTTTAATCAAATATAGTGATAAAAGCTAGAATATATAACCATATCAACATCAGTGAGCAAAATCATTTTATTTTTGACTTCAAAATCATTCTAATTGATCCTTGAAATACCCTTTACATAGTTTTTAAGATTTATTAGGGGATATTATATTGATAAAATAATCATAGGTTCACGTATTTCCCCCCCCCCTCTTTTTCTTAATTTGGCGTGATTCAATAAAATATCACTGCTATATACTTCATTTATAGCATATTTAAATCATGATAATTTTGAAATTAAAAATTATTGAAAATAAAATGGGTTTGCTTTTTACTTATCTATGTTTATTATTATAATTTAAATGCATTTTGACTTATTTTGATAATGCTTTAAAAACTCAACTCATTTATGTTCTCATTATATTTTAATTGTTTTTTGTTCTTATTTCATATTACTCTTAGGAATTTTTATTCAAAATGAATCTTAGATTTTTAGTATATTCACTTCTATTGTAACTTATTGTTAATGAATGTCATTTCAGAATATTTATAATCCTTTAAATAATATCAATTAAATTGGTGTATATAGTTTATCATAAGTAAATAATCAAAATAATTCTAAATATTACTTCCTGTGTTCACTAAGCTTAGATTGTAAATTAATTACTATCATCACCTGTATTAAATTTGCTAGTATTCAAAAGCAAACTTTGATTTCTATTGTGCTTATTTCCAGGTGATAAGCTCCCGGAAGTGTCCTTTCTTCGATAATATTATTGTAAGAAAACATTCAGAATTGGATAAAAATATTTTTTAATAAACCAAAATAGTGGGAGTTGAAGTTAGTCAATTTAAACGATCATAGGCTAATTATATAGAGAATTTTAATTTATCTCAACTTTATTATTGGAGGTACAATATTAAAGCATCCCTGGAGCTAGTTAACTCTTTTCATTAGAGGGTATAATTTATTTAATTTAAAAGAATCAAATAAAATTCGATTTATCTAGCTCGAGGGATACAATAATATTGTACCACCAATTTAAAGTCCATCTAATTTAAATATCTCTATCAAATGAGTAAGATCGAATAAATTGACTAACTATAACTTCCACTCTTTTGGTTTATTATAAATTAATTTAATTTTTTAATTCTCCAATTTCGAATGCATTCCTCCAATATATTAAATTAAATTACTAAGTATTCCTTGTTATTTTTATAAATTTATGATTGACAAGCCTATCCAAAGCTCCCAATTAACTCATCTTTTTAATTTTCATAATTCGCTTAATTTTAGTGAATAAATTATTAATTTTTGTCATCATTATTGTAACTATACAGTATCTCTTAATTATTTGACAGTGATGGCACCTCTGAAAATTGACTCTTTCTATGTTTATTAGTTAATGAAACAAAAGGCTACCCATAAAATCCAGAAGCTTATCTCTTAAAGAGTAGCCCTCTGTTTTTACTAGATCTTGTGCTTAGAGCCTCTTGTAATTTTTAAGATGGGGTGAAATCCTTATCTAACTCCTCGATTTAGCTCTTTATTTCTATAGCATACACATTTTAAATGGGTTTAGAATCTTAAGATGTATTGCATCTTAATTAAAATCTTATAAAATTATCAAATTGCCCCTGAAAAATTTTAATCATTAAGGAAATTATAAATGGTAGTCTCTTTCAAAGAGGCGTCTTGGGGTAAGTATTGATTTGACTTATAGATGTTTGATATTTTTGGTGTTGATACCAATGATAAGTTAGCGAAAGAGGATTTAGGGTATCTTTAAACCTATCTCTTCATATTGATAGAAACTTAAAGCATAAATAAAGATTTAAAATACAATATCAGAATTTATAGTAGTTTTTATATAAATTCACCAATAAAAAACCTGATTAATCTTGATAATTAACTGAAATATTTTATAAATTTTGTTTTTTATGTTTTTAGCTTCTTAAAAGTTAAGCGAGATATTAGCTGTAGATGTCATTTATATTAAATTTGATTGTTTAAAATCTTTAATTATTTAATATAGTTAAAATATATGCCAAGATATTCTACTTCACAATAGGCAACTAAATTCACTATATTTTGTGTTTCTAATATGTAAAATGAAGCGATAATTAAATTAATATTGATTTAGTAAATTTGAATTGGGAAATTAATTTTATTTATGATAATGAGTTATTTTCATCAAGTTTATATACAAAAGATATATTATTCGCTTTTATGGAACTTTGGATGATTTATTATTAGTAATATTTATTTTAACTTCTCTGTAAAAATCAAGATATGGTAAAATTAAATAGCTTTAATTAATTATTGAATAAGCACTATAATTGTGAGCCTAATATTAATTATGAATGCTGTAATAACAGCAATTTTTAATTCTATAATGTTAAAAATATTTTCTACTACTAATACGTAACTAATCTAAAATTTCTTTATTTTATTTCCCCCATTATTCTTTACTATGAGCAATAACATTTCAATGTAGTATTAATTAAATTTACCACTAATAAAGCTAAATTTTAAAGTATCAATTCTATTAATTATATAAAATATAGAAAATAATTAGTCTTTATATTTAAATAAAATACTAATTAAGAAATTCTTTGATTTAACAGCAATTTTTGGTAATATTAAAAAATTTCTGGTGTAGATTTTAAAGTATTAATATTTTATATAAGTTTAATATGATAATAATAGAATTTACAGGCATACAGTTATTAAGGACTTACGACGATTTCAATCATCCATTCTACTATTCATTTAAATCGAAGACCCTTTTTATCATTTATTATTTAAAAATTGTTTTTTTAGAAAGAGATTTATCAACCACGTAGTGGATTCTATTTTATTAATAAATGTCTTGGTATGGGTTTGTTATCAAAAGCAAATTTATTAAAATAAGATTAGTAATTTAATAGTTATCGAAATATATCAGTGATTTTAGAAACTCTAATATTCGATTTCTTGTATAATTTCATCAAAATTTGTTGAATTACTTTTATAATGTTGTTCAAACTTGTAAGTCTATTTGACTAAATGAGAGCTATTGGTCCACAGAACGTTTCTATCTTAAGGATTAATAGTAAAATTTTAAAACTAATTGGAATAATCCAATATTTTTTAAGAAGAACTCTCAATTAATTTGAATTAATGTTTAATAATTAAAGATTGCTTAATTTTATTTTATATATATCTTATTTTTGAAATAAATGAGTTTCCTCTTTCAACAACAAAATATAAATGAATGAAGAGGTAGATCTTTAAGATGTATCAAATCTAGACCTCGTAAATTTAAAGCCAGAAAATTAGAAAGAAACTTTCAATATTTTCATAACTTGCTCAATTTCAACATTATTTGAATATTTTAATGATGATATTATGCAAATGTGATTAATAAATTAAAAATATGTAAGTTATTTCTAAAACATCCAATAAATTTCAATTCTTTTTTTTATCATCGCATTGGAAAATAGGTGGAAAATAAAGCAGATACCCAGCCTAAAAAAAATAAAGTGACAAGACAATAGAAAATTACAACTAAAATAGTTTTCTTTTCCCCAAATTAGATAATTTTTAATCGATGCCGGTATTGGGCTGGTTCTCTAAATATTATTAATTAAATAAAATGGCAAATTATTTTCATAATTATCATATTCAGAAATAATCTTGCTACTCTTCATGTCAATACAGTTAATGCATTAAGAAGACAAGAGAGATACTAGAAGGGCTTCAATTCTTAAGATAATAACAACTCTTTAAAATTTCAGAGTCTTAGAACTATATTTTTATTTATAATTAAATTGATAAATCACATAATTAATTAGAAAATAATAAAGTCTTTGAATCTAAATATTTTAGATAATAATAACATTTCTAAACCATCAAATTTAAATTAATAATTTAATATATTCTTTTTAATATAATAATTGTTGTTATAAATCTAAAATTGATAAAATGACAAAAGATTGTTCTAAATATGTTGAATTTTTTATCATAATTACTTAATTATAACTGAATATTTCAAATGATATTTATTAATTAAGTTATGTAATATTATTTTAGGAAAATAGACTCGCTTATTTTAGTATTTAATGCAATGCATAGTTTCAATTCGAATATTATAACTGGTCTTTTCTTGTAAAAATAAAAATATAATAGAAAGTAAAGTATATAAAATATGTATTTTTTAAATATAATTTTGAATAATCATTAAATAAATGCTTTCTATATGAAATTTAAATCCCATAATAATTAACTAAACAAATTTATAAAAATAAACAACTGCCAATTATGAAAAATCATTGTAAATTATTTATAAGCAAATTCACAAATATATTTATCAAGTACTTGTTATTGTTAAAAGATTGTAATTGTTATAGAGAAAAACAAAAACAAAAATTAAAAGAAGCTATATAAGTGAGGAACACATGTGGATGCTGTATATTCGAGAATGGCAAGAAGTATTTTTAGTTTAGCCTGATTAAAGATCTTACTATTAATATAAAATTGAGAAAAACTTTTAATGATTAATAAATGAATATGTTTATAATTAAACTTAGGACTTATTTTCTTACTTCAATTTACTATAATATTCCTAATTTAAATAAATTAAATGCTAGATTAATTTCATAAGAGTAGATCAACAATTTATTAAGTAATTATATTGAATTTCAGCATTAGAAATAAATTATCATTTAATTCGCAATAGATAAGGCTTGTGGAATTTTATGACCTCTTAGATTTGAAAAAATAATGAAAGTACTTATTATAAATTCTAACTCAATTTTTGCTTATATCTTTTAAAGAATATTATCACTTGTAAGTGGATATTAGTCAAATTTCTTTTAAAAATTGTGACATTTTAAATGTTAAGAAGAATTTTTTAGTGTGATAAATAGTCGTGATTGTATTATGCCTAAAATATATTAAATTATAATAGAAAATTTGTAGTATTACTTTGATAAATAAGAGAAATAACAATTCAAGATATAAAAATGTAGAGAAATTAAATATTTATCAGTATTATTTATAGCGCTCAGTTTAATATAAAAATTTAATAAATGTTTTTCATCCATAATTTACAATTTATAAGTCTACAGAGTTGCCTTATCTTTAAAAATATTTATTAAAGCGGATAAGTACCTTGGTGTTAGGTCTAATTTATGCCATAATTTATGTTTTGATTGATTATTGTTTAGCTTATCAATTGTTTACATTCACAACAGTCGCTACCAACTCAAGTTTTCTTTTGCCTCCAATACTTCTAAATTTATTAGGAATCACTCTTCCAAAATCAAACGAGTGTACTTCTGTACAGATTAAGCATTAATTCTATTTCGATTTTGAGGGTTGCTTTTAATGAATTTTGAGTTTGTGGAGAATTTTATCATTTAAATGCAGATGGAAAGATTTTAATTCTTTTTAGACTTCTTTTTATTCATTTTGGGCTGCTTTTAATTCTTATTGAATTTTATTTTTCTGAGTTCTTAGAAGATGAAAAATAAGAAGTGGAAGTTTAATACTCTAATTGCATTTCCACAGTTCTGTTGAAGGGTTTTGGGATCTATGTAGCTTTAATAATGATTTTAATACCTTATTGTGTGAGTAATTGGCACTTAATAATCATTATTATTCTGTGATGCAAGCAGTGCTGGTATTTATCCTGTGAATCATATCCCTTGTCATTTTTTCAGTGTCAAACACTGCACATATAGATGTTGTCTGATTTTATCAAAAAATTAAATAAAGCTTAAAACCAAAATTATTTAAAATAATTTTTATTTTTACAGTTCATGGGATGGATTTATAAAATATATATATACTTTTAAGATTTTGAAAAATGGTTTATAAATATTTACAATTTCAATAATGCAAGGTTATTATTTATCTTTTACATCTTCTTTGTATTAAAGAAACTTAAGAAGTACAACATTTATAATAAGATAAATTTAAAATTAATTAAACAGCAATTTTATCAGAAATAGACACTAATTATTAAGTAAAATATAAAATATTAATCTTTTGAAAATCAATAAATAGCAATTGTATCGAATTTTTTCATAAATTTTATAAATATATGTTTAGAATCAGACATTTGACTTCTAAAGTAACTCTGATACTTAACCTTAAATAAAATTAGCATAAAATGATAAATACAATTGGTGAGCTTATATTTTCAGATATAATTTAGCATAGAGAATTACATAAGTTATGCAGTAAAACACTCTTTAAATTAGCATGTAGTACTAGTATCTGCTTACTTCCTTCACACTAATATAATAATACTGGCCTCTATAATTTATTGCATAATAAAAATATAGAGATTAAGAAAACTTATAATTTTTGATAATCTGTTATGTTTTTAATATTCTAAACTAAATATTATCAAGAATATAATAAAAGTATTTATGATTATATAAGATATGAAAAGGTCAAAAGTAATTAATCATTAAATAATATAAATATCTTTAAAAATTATATAAATCATTAGTTATTGTTAATTTTATTCTGCTTACTTCTGATAGAGAAGATTCTTGCCGATTCACTCGGACTAGTCAAGTTACTATCAAATTATTATATATTCAAATACCTTTATGTTTGCAATAAATCTGATGGACCTTTTTCAAAATTTTTACAATATATTATAGAAAATAAATTACATATTGCATTTCAAAATTGTATGCTAATCTGCTATCAACCTCACTTTCATCAAAGTTAAATTATGAATATTAAAATAAGAATTATATTTAAAAATTAATCATTATTAATAATATAAATTGCTTCCTAGGGTACTAAAAGCTCGAGGAATCATTATTATTTAACTTATTCACGAAATCTGAAAATTACATATTTCTTTCACTTTGATCTAGTTACTCTATTTATACAGATGGCACCTAATTATTACTGAAAATTCTTGGTTTTAATATGCTTTTTCTGTTTTTAACTGCCACTCCAAAATAAAATTAATTTGTATATGTAATAATGATTCAACATAACTTATAGTTGACAGAAAAAATCATCTGAGAGCTAATTATATGGTATATAAATTCTAAATACTGTTATTTTATAATAGAGATATATTATATTTATGTTATTGTGTTCCCTATAAATTATATTCACGAATTAAAGCCAATCTATATTCTAATTCAAATTAAATTAAACATTTTTATTTCATTATTTTTTAAACTTCATTTAGGAATGAGCTTTACTCCTATAATATTTGTACTTTAGGTAAATGAATATAATAGTTATGATTAATATAAGTTTTATTATATTTAATGAAAAAAATCCAAAAGCTTCCTATGTCAAGACTTTTTAACTCTATTGATAAATTT
The DNA here is from genome assembly GCA_000711775.1 of Oxytricha trifallax. NCBI lineage: Eukaryota > Ciliophora > Spirotrichea > Sporadotrichida > Oxytrichidae > Oxytricha > Oxytricha trifallax. The sequence continues at coordinate 59,241 of ARYC01001628.1, forward strand.
CTTATCCTGAATTATCCTATTATTAACTGCGATGTGACTGTTCTTATCTGTCGCTTGTAAATATCTCTATTTAAGGGGAAAAATCAATATCAATATCCTATTCACTCTTTTATTTAAACATTTTTTCTAAATTTTAATCTTGAGGTTGAGGCAGTCTGTAAATCTTGGCTTTTTACTTTAAAAATCTGGCTTTAATCTTTTTCAGAGAATTAACGATTTATTTATAAAAATTAAATGTAGTATAAAATTCAGATTTAATAATTGAATTTATTTGCAATAATAATATGAATAATTTATAGTAATTTAAGTTTTATAGCCAAACTTTTTTAATTTAAAATATTTTATTTGATAAATAATTATTATGAAATATAAATTTTGTTAATAAGATAACTTATAAAAATAATGTATTTATTGGTACATGACATACATAATGAACACTTTAAAAATTGATTTTTTTCACAATTAATAAATTAAATTCATAATGTTAACTAGCATGAATATTGCAACAACAGCAATTGGATAATAACTTATATAATCTAGAGTATCGTCTGAGACATTTAAAAATCCATAATCTCTTTAAAAATAGATAAGTGTATTGATTCGAAGGTACTTTTTTTGTGGGTTTATTGAAAGAGATTTGAAGAGGAATTTGGTAAATTTTTTCATGATAAGAAATATATATATCAACTTTTACCCTCTTTTGATTTTCAAAATATTTATATTAAATGCTTATATATTAAGTCAAACCTATGCTTAATTAGAAGTAGTCTTTCAAATTTATTTTATATTTAGCCTCATCGTTTTTGTATTACTTCTTTTAGCAGTCTTAAATTTATTTTAAAGTACTTATTATAGAACATTTTACTGAGTAACTTTTTTATTTATAAAATTGCTTGGCTAATTTTGCAATTATGCTCTAAATTTTTGAAATCTGTGAACAATATTTATATCATTTTATAAATATCCAGATTATTTGAATTAAATACTATAAAATATAGTAATAAGTGTTTAATGATTACTAGATATAAAAAAATTGGGAATTTATTTATATCTCTGACTATTTGAAAGAGTATATAGCCAATTTTTTAATAGAAAATTAAATTTATCAAACTCATAACCGAGTTTAAGTTCTTTCCCAGAAATAGAGAAGTAAATCTTTGGTTGTATTAACCGAAATAATGGATATCCAAAGAATATAGCTTAAGAATTAATTAATAAAAATAACTGAAAAAAAGAAGATTAGAGCAGGGCAATAGTCTTCTTGAGTAATACTAAAAGGAATATAGTATCAGCAAGTTTCAGAAGATATATTAAAGAACCAAAATTATTTAAAAACAAAATTAATACCCAACTAATCAAATAACTAAAAAATTGAATTAAGTGCCTTTGAGTTCATATTATAAGAATATTAATTAATTTTTTATTGATAAGCATCTGAAAATGGAATAAATGTCATCAAAACATTTAAAGTGTATATTTTCTAATCAAATAATAATTTATAAACTTGATAAACTATATATTAATTTCTTCCTCTATATAAAACACTTAAAATGCACAATTCATTAAATACTTCAATTATATTAGTTTTCCAATCTTGATATGGTTTAAACCCAGCAATATAAATTGTGATTAAAGCTGATAAGAAAACCATCAAAGTCACTTGCAAGCTTTGAAAGTCAATGAGAAATACTATTATTGCACAGTATAGTAGCCGACGAAGAATCAAAATCACTGCATAGTATTTAAATGTTGGATTTACTAGTTCTACGAATGGATTAATTTTAAATTTATATAATTTAACTTATTAATATTGTAAAATTAAATTCTATAAACTTAACTAATTCCATAAATTAATACATATATTAACTTTTAATAAAAGTATTAATTATTTTTACTCCTTATTTACTGATATTTTTAATATAAATTTGACTTTAAATTATATTTAATCCGCTAGAATTCTCATGTAATTGTTTATTATTAATTTTTATAAAAATAATTTAGTGACTTAAATTTGATTCAAATATTAATTTAAATTTATTCTTATTATTACACACCATTAAAATTTAATTGCTAAACTAAGCTTAAATTATTTATTAAAATTCTTAACATGGACTTATAAATAATTATCTTGATCTAATTATTTATTTAATAAAAAATCCTACTATATTATTTATTTATTAATTTTTTTAAGAGATCAAAGAAATTTTCCAAATATTCCTTGTCAGTATTATAATATTTCCTTATCATAAAAGTACTAAGAAAAGGCATAATTAAGTTTATGGAAAGTGATATGAAACACAAAATTATACTCATGTCCTGGATTAATAAGTAAAATAAAATAATAAATAGATTGAGACAATTATCAATTTATCAATAAAATTCAGAATTGTAATTTTATAATTAAATATTTGTAGACTTAAAGTTATCTTAAATTTTATAAATTATTTTAACTTTTTTATATAAAAGCCAGATAAGTATATAAAATAGATAGAAAACATAAAAACAATCTTTTTATTCTGAAAAAACAAATTAATTAAGAAGTAAATGTTTTTGTTTTTTTAATTTATAATTTAAATCTTTAAGAAATTTCAAATATATAGCAAATTTATTTGTTATCATATAGAATATTTTCCAAATTAAAACTCCAAATATTCAAATAAAAAGCATTAAATATATGGCAATTCTTAAAATATCTTATAAAATAATATTTTATATGCTATCAATGATATATATATATATATATATATATATATAACTAAACTTTTATTTGAAAAATGTATTCTTTCTAAATGTATCATTTCTTATCTATATAAAAGCTATTAAAATTAATTGAGCTTACCTCAAATATATTGATAAAAGAAGAGAGACATATCTCAAGTTGAGATTCAACTATAAATCTCAGTGGATATCCAAAATACATTAATCTTTTAAATTTCAAAGAATATTATTTCAACCTATTAGTAGTATATATTTAATGAAAAAATGATGTTAATTTAAAATCAACTTATAAAGTTTCTTTATTCTATGATAAATATTTTATAGATAAATATAAACCTATAATTATTCCAATCTGCATAAGGCAAAATTCGCGATAAAATCATTTAAAATAATAGTAAAGCGATGAAATAAACAATAGGACCAAGATTTGTAACAGTCTGCATAGATGAATATTATAAATATATATATATAAAGTATCTTAATTTTTTATATAAATTTTTAGTATTGCAAAGTAAGAAAAATGTAGAAATATACCATGAAAAGGCTTTTTTTATTAATATAATATATTCGTCATTTGAGGATAAACTTTTATAGTAAAAAAAGCAACATTATATTTTAAATCTATAAACAAAAGTCTAATTGAATTAACATATGAACAAATTCTATCATTTAAATAGTGATCTTAAAAAGCAATAAGTTTTATAGATAAATATCCTCTTAGCCGATTCCCTTATTTTTATTTTAGTTATTCCAGTTTAATAAGCCACTTATTTTTAAAATTTAGCATTCATATAATGAACCATTATAATGTTAATTAAATATTTATATGAATAGCCCATCAAATCGAAATTAGAACTCATAGGTTCATCCTCGAGATCTTCTTCTTTTTCTGGTAATATCTACTCAGTTATAAAAACTTAAGTCTATGAATTAAAAGCTATAACTTTATAAATTGAGATAATTAACTTTAATTGATATTTTTAACAATATAATAATTAAAATCATCTATAATTAATTAAATTATAGAGACTTCATTGATAAAACCGTAAACATCTGTAAATTAGCTGGCATATTAATTGATATCATGGGTAAAAATGTGTGATTAATTACAATGAAATTTATCATATTCCATAAAAGTTACAAAGTTTAGCTTCTATTAGAATTTTATATTATTTATATGTGTTTTCTTACAGGAAAATATTGAGGACTATATTTGTACCAAGAAATGCATACATTACAATCTAAATATATAATTAAAAAAATATAGATTAAAAAGAATTTTAAATTTAAATAATGATTATTTATATATTCAAATCTAGGATGTTTCACCCATTTCTTAATAGATTTCAGCATCATCTTTAGAATTTAATCACTGTTAAATAAATAATATTATTATTACCTTCATTTAATTATTAGGGCAAGTAAGTTTTAATTATCGAGTTTCTCTAAACCATATGTGTTTCTTTTTTATTCATATATACAAAGTTTAATGCGAAAATTACAGTAATCTCGTCTTTTTACTATAATAGAAATTACTTAAATTTGGGAACATATAAAACTGATAAATATTTTATTCTTACATAAAAAGACGATTTAGAGATGTTTTTGGCATTGGGAAAATATAGTTTTAATACTAAAGTTCCTGATTCTTGTAATTCTTGAATTTGATAACTTAATCTTTATGATATTTTATCTTCTTAGTTTAGTAATATTATCAGTGAATGGGACAATTTTAAACTAAATTATAATCGATAGTTTATTAATTTATAATATTTTTATTAAATTTTTGCTTGTAATTAGATGGAATACGCAATTGTTGATTGAATTTGATGGTAACCACCCCTCGATTATTAACTGATAAAATCTTAGCTTTCATGTATGTGCTGATGTTTTTAATCTTAGCATATTTAAATTCCCTCGCTACTTATATTGAATCCTCAGTTGTAGTATTTAATAATTGTTTCAATAGAAGCTGTTAATACTCGTTGTCATTGGCGTTGTTGGATGTGGGGAGGAGTAAGTAGGAGTATAGGGGGTCTTAGTCGTCTATTAAGTTTAATATAGCTTATGAAATTAATTAACATAAATTTTGATCATATAGTTCATTTATGATTTAATTTTTAAAGACAATTTTTTAAAAGTAATTATGATTAATTATATGAAATATTCAAGCCTAATTCTTTGTTATCTTATAAAATCTGAATTAGTTAGTAATCATTGAGAATCTATTAATTTTGTTCTAAGTCCAATGTTTAATTTTAATTATCGACTATTTCATAATTTTCATCATTTAATACAATTAGATTAAACGTCTGAGTTGATGCTTTGGCCTAGCTGTTATCATTAATAATAATAATAATACAAGTAAAATATAATAAATTTCCAATTTAATTAGTGATTAAATATTAAATATTATTATTATCGTAAGTTATAGTCATTTAAATCTAATACACTCCTTTGATTCTTATAGAAGGGTAAAAATATAAGTTATTTTATTTCAATTTCATGAATGTCTCTGCTCCACCAGCTTTTATAATAAATAAAATTGTTTTTAAAAACTTTATTAAAAATTATAATGATTAATATAATAATATTCTAAAAGCTTTATATGATATGGTGTAATTGTCATCTTCAATGTCTATTATTTTAGGAAGTTAATACTATACTATACTCCCTGCTTTCATAATAATATCAATTAGTTTTTCTTTGAAATAGGGAGCATTATTCAATGTTATATAATATGCATCACTAGGTTAAAAACTAATATTTTATGAGTTTCATTTAAATCTTAAATTATTTTTAATTAATTTTACTTCTAGAACTTATGATTAAATTATTAAGGAATTTAAATTCAGGATTATTTCAAGTTTTATATATCATATTTATATAAAAAGTTGTGGTTCAGCAGTGACAACAAGATCCCAAGTTAGCTAAGCAGTGGCAGGTAAATATGAATAATCAGAGTATAGACTCACTTCTAAAATAGTGGTGTAATTGCCCACATTCGCGAGACTATAAGTTGAGATGTTATATTGTCTAAGGGCTGAATCAAAACCAAGCCAAGTCGGGTAATTAGCAATGCCAGATGGGCTAGTTAGTGTGCTAGTGTAATTCATTCACAAAATAAATTCAAAAGCAAAATTAGCAATACATTTTAAGCAATCAAAACATAAACAAGTTAGTATTGCATAGAGCAGTTATTTAACAAACTCTAATAGAGTCTCATAATATATAATATAATGGATTGTATAAGTACACGAATATCCACCAGTTGGGACGTATGTTGGATCTGTAATGGGTATTACCATAAAATCTGACGATCCAATTGTATAAAGTCTTGAAGCGATAGTAAAGAGGCTCCAATCAATTATTTTATCTTCTATACATGGATCCCACACCAAAATGTCGATATATATTGTTTAAACTACATCATACGTGCTTAATTTCAATCTTATACAAAAAATTACTTAAAATAAAAATGAGATGAAATTAAGATTAAATTATTATGCTTGTTCCTGTGTTATATGCCTTGATGTACAGGGCTATTGTATGCTGATTAATATAAGTATTAATATAATTCAAATTTATTTACAAGTTCTTTTTGTATAATTAAAACCTGATGACCATATCTCTGAGTGTATGGCATGGTCCAGTTGAGAGTTATACATAAATATTTACATTTTAGATAAAATATTTATACTATGTGAAATGTCTGCAGCGTAAGTTGAGGAGTCAGCTGTTATCTCGGGAAATGTAAATTTTTCAGCTACAGTTGAATATAAATCTTCCATTCTTATAAAAATTATAGAAATTATCAAATGATAGATAATTATAATAATAATATGAATTCTTGTTATTGTAAGAAAGTAAATAGTTATTAAGCTAATTATTATAATAGAAATTATTTGTAAATTGATCAATAATCTACTTTTAATTTTTGTGATTATAATACTATAGACAATGGCTTATCTGTGCAGGCACTTTAATATATCAATGACCCTAAGTTTATTACTTGGAAATTTAAAGTTTAAATTAATCTAAAATTAAAATTAATTGATCAATAAAAAAACCTACTTCAATTTGCTTTAATTATTTATTTTTTATAACTTTTAATTAAGAAAATTTTCATTTGAAAATTATAGATATAAATCCCCAAAAAAAACTTAAAAAAATAGTAACATTTTATTTAATATTTTTTTAATATTTTTAGATCTGTTTTTTCCAAGCTATAGAGTTTTGAAGTTGAGAAAATATTTAAATTCTAGTGTTTATTGCTTTTTATTTAATAATAATAATGGGGGGGGAAGTTTCCTGTCAAGGTTTATGATAAAAAAAAAATTTAGGGAAGTTTCCTGTCAAGAAAAATATTATTTTTTTTAATTTATTTTTTCTTTATGGAATTATTATTTTTGACCACTATAAACACTTTCTTTGATTTTCACATATTTTTAATTCAACAATTTACCTATCAATCATATAGTATTACAAGATCTACTTCATGTTGAACAATATTTTTATTAATTTTCATATTATTTTGCAATAGTTTTTCAAAACCTTTAGCAAAGAATAATAATAAAAATATGGTTCTATATCTCAAGTAATGATATTAGAAAATAATTCCAATTTATCAATTTGATTCTTAAAAAATGTTTAAATTATCCTTTAGCCATTTAAAGAGTAAAAAATTATTAATTAAAATATTTAATATTTAACTAATAAAAATTATATATAAAAAATATTTACTTGACAGGAAACTTCCCTGTTGTCAGGAAACTTCCCCCCCCCCATAATAATTAATCAATATAAAACTTTGATAAAATTTTATTGAAGTTTAAGTTATAGAAAATTTACTAACATTATGCTTACTAAATATATAAAGGGATTTTGAATTTTGAATTTTCATTATATAAAAAAAATAATTCTTTTAGTGATTGCTGTTCCTGCATTTATAAAATAAAAAGATAAAATACTTTATTACAAATTTGATAAAATATATTGCATATATAACCAAATGGGTATGATGGAAGAAATTATATAGGTACCCCAGTTGAAACTGAAGTAAGCGCACTCAAAACCCTACAACCTTCTCGAATAGTTTTAATAAAATTGAAACGATGGGAAGAGATGGGAGTTTATATAGAAATTAATTGAACAGATTTAACTTTATTATACTGATCAATAATTTTAATAAATTAAGTAAGTATCAATTAAAAACACACCACCAAAAAAAACCTCTAACCTATAAAACTTTTACTTGAATATTTTAATATAAAACCCAAATAAAAAAGTAAATAACAATATAAATTTTATCATTAAAATTTCAAGAAACTACTTAATAAATTGATTTAGTAGTTTAACTGTTGTCTATAGTATTGTACTGTATAAAAGTATCAAACGGATCCATATCTTCATCAACCAGTGAAAATGTGGGACTTGATGTTGCTATCGAGAAAGTGCCTTAAGCTGAGTTCATTAATAATTGATCAAATTCATTTTAATAACTTAATTATAGTATATATATTAAATTTTTTGTTATGGATATTATATCAAATGTGTCGGATGGATCTGCTGTGAAAGCAGTCTCGTCAGGAAATGTGAAAAGACTAATTGATGCTAATGTAGATCCCATAATAGCCCAGTAAAAAGTTGGGCTTGGATAATTGCTATAATTATTAATTATTCATAAATATTTTTAACCTTTAAAAGTGGCAAATATATGTTCATAAACTTAATAAAATAGTCAAGAAAAAATTTATATTTTTATAGGCATTCCACCTGCATAAAATGATATGTCATCAGTTTTACTGTAAATATAGCTGAATATATCCACTTCAAACATGCCTATTATTCTATTACTTAACATGATATTTTTAATAGTAATATCAAAGAAAAATTATGGGATATATATTTTTAATAATATTAAACATGGCTTTTGTAATGAAAGCTGCCTATGTTGTTGAAGCAGTCATATAAATTTTATATTATTTATTTGCATTACATTAATTCATATCTGCACCTAATGTTACTTAAATTATTTTAAGATATCTCTAACCCGAGTACATTTCCACATTGTGATATATTCTTACTATGTTATTAATTCATAATTTAGAATAGAGATTTTATGTTATATCAAGTAAATAGAATATTTATTAAATTATATTTAATTTACACAATACTTTCTGCAGATCTATATTGTATTCCTGCACATTTTGAAATCCATTTTCTATTTGGCACACTCATACTTACATCGAAAAATGCGCCATAACCTGCAATATTGTGATTATCTTAACAAAATATAATTCGTTTAATGTAAAAAATAAAACATTAAGATTAATAATTTAAACTATTGTCATTGCTTAAATCATATGCAAAATATCCAAATATAACATAAGAATTTGTGTTTCTAAAGCCAGACACACATCTATATATATTTATATATAATAAGAGATGTGTTATTAAGCGAGTGTAATCAAAATGTGGAGACTGTTATAAACAAATCAAAAATGAATACAATTAGGATTATTTTCATATTAGTATAGATTAACTAAAAATCAAACTGTAGCTATTTCGAATTATAATCATGTGTTTATTTAACAATATACATTTAATTAATTAAACATGGAGAATTCTGATTATTATTTTTTTTGACTTTTCCAAATCATTTCTATTTTAGGGCATCGAACTAGTTGCTGCTGTTTTCTCATTCACCATTCCTAGATAATTTTTTTGAGATATCTTCACCATATCTTGATGGTATCTTCAGGGTATCTTCCTCAAAAATCAAAAAATTCAAAAATAATAAAATTAACAATAATAATAGCAATAATAGCAATAGTAGTAACAATAACAACAATAAATCAAACAGATTAAATTAAAATTAGAGTCTGATTGAAATTCTTAAGGAATTTCAAAATTATAAAAAACTGTGTTTTTTTTCATGTTAATTATCCTCATCTTAATTATCGTCTTTTACATTAGGTCAATATACTATGAATTTTTAGAAAATTTGGATTTTTATAGAAAAATCCACAGACTCTAATTTTAATTTAATCTGTTTGATTTATTGTTGTTATTGTTACTGCTATTGCTACTATTGCTATTATTATTGTTAATTTTATTATTTTTGAATTTTTTGATTTTTGAGGAAGATACCCTGAAGATACCATCAAGATATGGTGAAGATATCTCAAAAAAATTATCTAGGAATGGTGAATGAGAAAGCAGCAGCAACTAGTTCGATGCCCTAAAATAGAAATGATTTGGAAAAGTCAAAAAAAATAATAATCAGAATTCTCCATGTTTAATTAATTAAATGTATATTGTTAAATAAACACATGATTATAATTCGAAATAGCTACAGTTTGATTTTTAGTTAATCTATACTAATATGAAAATAATCCTAATTGTATTCATTTTTGATTTGTTTATAACAGTCTCCACATTTTGATTACACTCGCTTAATATTTTTATTTTTAATCCAATTAGATAATTGCTTGCTATTTCAATTTGAGGTACAAAAGCCTCTAATCCTTTGCTTAAATCATAAGGTCCAGAGTATAACTTGTTGTAAACTAATAATTATTATTAACTATCACATTAATAATTAATGAGTCTTAAGTTATAAATTATTAGGTTATAATCATTTTTTTATATAAACTGCACTTCCATCAGTTGATTTCAAGCCACCAACTAAGAAATCATTTTAATTGTAATTTTATATAAAAATAATTAATATTTAAAGATAATTTTGAGTTGCGGAATAAGTTCTACCCATAAAAAATAAAAGCTTTTGAGAAGTAATTTATTTTATGAATATTTTTTAAAAAAAGGAAGGAAAATAACATAGCAATAACTTTAATATGATGCTTTAAAAATAAATGGCTATGAGGTAATATCCTCCCCCCCCAATGTATACTTTTCTTTTTGTAGTCTGATAGAGTTTGACGCTGAGTAATAGTAGCAGATGAACATGGAATGTGCGAGCAATAGTTTTGGAGCTATGGCCTCATCAAAGTCACTTTTTATATATAAAAATCATTATAAATTTTACAAAAAAATTCAAATTTTTCACAAAATTTAATTTCTCTAAAATTAACGATTTTAGCAGTTTTTAACTATATTAACAAATTATATCTAATTTATTATAATTTTATAAACTTATTTAAAAATCATTTTAACTTTCGTTTAAGATTTTCATAAAGACTATTAAAGTTCACTTTATAAAATTATAATAAATTAGATATAATTTGTTAATATAGTTAAAAACTGCTAAAATCGTTAATTTTATAGAAATTAAATTTTGTGAAAAATTTGAATTTTTATATAAAATTTATAATGATTTTTATATATAAAAAGTGACTTTGATGAGGCCATAGCTCCAAAACTATTGCTCGCACATTCCATGTTCATCTGCTACTATTACTCAGCGTCAAACTCTATCAGACTACAAAAAGAAAAGTATACATTGGGGGGGGGAGGATACTACCTCATAGCCAAATAAATTTACCTATGGTGTTAAAATATGTATGAAACTCTTTTCTATATTTTTCCAGCCAATTAAATTTGTTTAATTTAAATCAATTTAAATTAAAAGTAATTGGATCTGTTGCATATATTAAAGCTGTCAGATGTGTTGTAGCTACTCCAATAGTTTTTTACCACTCTATTTAAATTTATATTATTTTCCTTTAAATCACAAAGAATTAATAAAATACTTATTTTTTTTTAAAAAGTTTTATTATAAAATTACATAGCTTCACTCAACAGTATCAAGTTAGTGATTTAATCTAGCTATAGTTGCTTGTGATCCTGATATTAATTTAATTCTATTGCACAATAAATATTTATATTTTATTTGATTAGACTGTAATAAACATATGGTTTGAAGAAGACATCTCTATTTTTATTAAAAAGTTTTTTTAGTAAACTTTAACACAAATTTTTAATAATAAATTTACCTGTTTAGAATCGCTGAAGAGAAAGTTGTTTATATCTTTGTGGTATACATAGTGGATCCGTTAATATCCAGAAGTGCAAATATGTAATAGCTTATTGATGATATTATAAAAATCAAGGAATTTATTTTATCAAATAATTAATAATTAATGATTCTATCCCTCTAATTGCTATCCCTATTCTGTTTAACTAAAGATTATTTAAAATTTGATAATCTCAATTTTATATTAAAAACATTTTTAAAATAATACTAAAAAAATTACTCCTGATTTAAAATAAAACTTGATACAGGATTAATCAATATCAATTTTTTTAATTATTAATTGTAATTTATAAATTCTTAAATTAATTCAATTTAATATATTAACGAGGGTGAAATTTTGATCGACTCCGTGTAAGATAAGACCATTCCTGCATTTAATGGTTGATAGGCAAAGAACCATGACAATCTTTTATAGTCGTCACTGAGGGTGTACATAGCCACAGTTGCTTATGAGTTGCTCATGCCCCCCATAACAATTATCTTCTAGCTGGAGCTGTAATCAACTGCATTTAGATAGGGTAAATGATAAAAAATAATAATTATTAATTGCATGGAAGAGGTAATCCATTGTTTAGTTTGTTCTAAAAATTAAAGGTATAAATAGTTATTCTTATCAAATATAGGGACAATTGGGGGGGATCTAAGTCGGTGGCAGAAATTTTTCGAAAACCTAAGTAGGTGGCATAATAAAATTTTTTCTTTTTCCAATTGGGAATCATTAAGTACCTCAATATATATGAAAATTTTATCACAGAAAGTTAATCAATCTCCATCATAACAACTTAGGCATTTGACGGACACAGTTTAACATATAAAATAAATTAGAATCAAAAATAATTTCCCTTTATCAAATAATTTTATAATAAAAATATAACTACATAAATATCAATGAAATATTATCACATTGAAAAATAATGATATTTTGAAAAAATTATAATCGAAGTATGTTATACACTAATTGTCAATGTGTTAATATTTCATTGATATTTATGTAGTTATATTTTTATTATAAAATTATTTGATAAAGGGAAATTATTTTTGATTCTAATTTATTTTATATGTTAAACTGTGTCGTCAAATGCCTAAGTTGTTATGATGGAGATTGATTAACTTTCTTTTATAAATTTTCATATATAATGAGGTACTTAATGATTCCCAATTGGAAAAAGAAAACCACCGACTTAGGTTTTCGAAAAATTTCTGCCACCGACTTAGACCCCCCCCGGACAATTTATTATAACTACTGGGGTCCAAAACATGTTTGTGCTTGAGTTCTATAGAGTAAACTATAAAATGGCTAATTATATTTATAAATAGTATACATCTCATTATTACCCTATTAAAGTTGAACATTTAAGTAAATTATAAAGAAAATATTTTTATATCTTGCTAAGTGATCTTACAGTTTAAAAACACATAAAATGATAAAGAATGAGTTCATAAAGTTATTGAAACATCCATTATTCTGAATTTGTAGTTTTTAGTTTAAATATTACTTTTTACTTGATTTTTCCATCATTTACTTAGGTAAAATTTATTATTAGTTAAAGGGTAAAGTATTCAATATCTAATGACCAATAGATCTTTTTTATTTCATATTGTTTATATTTATAAATGCTTTTAATAACGAAATATGTATATATTTTGCTCTATCAATCTTTTATATACCAATCATTAAAACAAGATTTTTATAGAATTAATATTAACACATAAAGCAAACTTACATAAATATGTTTTTTTAATGTCCTATACAAATAAATTATTAAATAATAAATTAAGGCTTTTTGGGCTGTTCTGAACCTCTAAATATTTTTAAGTATGTCTACAACCACTCCATCAATTAAGAATTAAGGGTCTGAATAAATAATAAAGGAGTACACTTAAAGATCTAATAATATCAATTTTATTATCAATTTTATTCATAAAATTATATAAACTCTTACTATAGTAATTCTTTTAGAAAAATTATATGTTTAAGGACATCAGATAAGTAAAATTATTGAAGAAATTAATTTTATAATAAATTTAACTATTATAATCATTTAAATTGATGGTTGATGCATCTTATCATATTTGATAGCAACAATCTATAATAATTTTATTTATTCGATAAAATTAACAAATATAATTTACTTAAACACAAACAACAAAAATGAAAAAATGTAAGTATTTATAATAAATTTTAGATTCAAATTGATTTTGATATTTCTGAGTAGTTCCAAATTATAAATAAATAATTTTATTCGTCTTTTCAGATTTCATCCTAAATTTAATAAAAAAGTGTAGAGAAATACCTAGACTACTAAAATATAGAGAGCTTCAGTAATAATACCCCATTAAAATTCATTAAAGTAAATTGAGAAATAAAGTTAAAATATAGGCAATATTATTTGTTGCATGCATTAATTAAAATAATTTAATTTCAATATTTTATATATTATTAATTGAATATAAGTCAATATAATAAATACTAATTCAAAAAATAGCAAAATTAAATATATTAAAGCATTTGCAAGATAATATTAGTCTGATTGCTTAAAGGGTTTATAGCTAAACTGAAATGTGCAATACTCTATCCAATAAGTAATAAGAGTCTATATAATATATCGTTAAAACAAGAATTTGATTTAAATTTTTTTTCTTAAATTATATTACTTAATATTAGAATTTTAAGGTTATCTATAAGGAATAATTTTCTAAATTATGAAATAAAAATTCAAAAATAAATTCATTATTTTGACAATAGATTAAGTTAAATTTTTATTAAAACTAACACAAATTACTTATGTGATATCTTTTAAATTTTTTCAAATTAAATATAGGCATATATGATTTTTAAAAACTAGATTAAAATAATATATTTAATTAGAGATATATAATAAACATGGAACTTCTTAATTTATGACTGTAAGGAAAATTAAAATTTAAAGATATATATTATTGGAATTTATATTTAAATGAAGATATCCTTAAGATCATTTCAAAACAAAAACTTAGTTTTATATAATTAGATATTAAAAATAATAAGTTTAAAAGATTGATAATTCATTATAAATATCTAATTTTATATAGATATTTAAATTTTCATCAATATAATATAATATACAATTTAATTTGAACATAAAAATAATTAATTATAAATTACTTTTACTAACATAAATTAATTAATTTTAATTAAAGTTAAAGTAAAAGTTCATTAATCTCTATAAATAAAATTTAATAAAATAGTATCTATTTCATTATTTGATTTTATTCATTAATTGCGATAATACTTGATTAAAGAAAAAATTTTATTAAATATATATTTACTTTATTAATTTTATTAATAAATTAATTATAATAAGAAAAAGGCTTTCCTGGTATTTCATTTTCATAATTTTTTATATTAAATGATATAAATTTTGCAATTAAATACTATTCTAATAATCTATATTTCATTTAGATTATTGGATGAGGGATTATTCTTTTTTGGTTTTATATCTTAATAAATAAAGTAATCGTCTAATTGATTGCCATTTTAAAAGCTCAAGTCAATTATGCCTTTTTATTTAAATATATTAATAATATAATAAAAAATATTTAATCCAAAAATAATAAACCTTTTGACTTTTAAATTGATTGATCTAAAAAGCTTTATTAATTCTTTTAGTTTAAAGTAGTGTTAATAATTATTAACAAATTTAATAATATATAATAGGATGAGTGTCTGAAACATCAGAATAGCACTATTGCAAAAATAAATTCTTCTCGTGGAAAAATAAGTAAAAATTAAAAAAAAAGATGCATTTGTAAATATGTCTAAATTATTATTATTTTTCAATGCTTTTCGGAAATTAAAGTAGGGTTTAAGCCAAATCTTCCTTAATAACATGCCTAAATCATAAGATTTTTGAAACTTAATAGAATTTTAAAAATATTTCAAATTTAGTAAGTGTGAAGAAACTACTAATATTAATTAATGAAGAAAAAGAAAATGTTTATAAAAGTACTAACTTAATTTCTTAAGAAGTAAAGTTAAATATTATTTTGTGTTTGTTAGAATAAGATTTTATTTTTCTATCTAGTTGGTTTATAAAATATAAGAGAGCATAAGTAAAAAGCAAATTATACTTGAAACCTTTATAGAAAAGGAATGTAAATTATTTTGAGTATTTCAGGCATATCTTTATTATTATATAGTTTAAAATTTAAACAATTCATTTTAATTTAAGCTTTATTCCTAGATATAAATTAGAACTTATTACTTACTTAAAAAAAATATTTAATAATTGTTCATTGATGAAAATATAAGGAAAAAAGGGCAAATTTGCTAAAGTTAAATAAGAACACCAAGATTTTTTTAAGAAAAAATTTCGCAAAAAAATAAAAAATAAAAAACTATTAGTTTTGCCAAAACTTATACAATTTCTTTTTGTTGAATAAAGAATATAGTAATATCTAGATCAATTAATGAAGAGGTAAAATATTATCGCTTCTTCGGCTCGAAGAGAAATATATTATATTCAATTTTGACATTTAGTAATCTCTAATAAAATTTTACATCTTACTGTTTAATACTAAAATTAAACCCTCAATCTTAGTCGTGATGAAGACTTAGATGTATATGTAGGCTTATCTAATTGAGTAAAAATGATAGTCATAAATTTAAAATTCTGATAAAAACCACATTATTACCACTAATTTTGTCCCAAAACAATTTTGCCTTTGAATTCAGCATAGCAAGAAAAAAATTTTAAAGTAGATTTATCTCACTTCTATTAAAAAAAACGATAATGTTGGGCTTTCAACAATTAAATTCAAATAATCTTAAATTATTTAATCAGCAAGTACCATATTAAAACTGTGCCTAATATAATAAATATATTATTTATTTATATTTATTTATTTTCTTCGGACCTACTGTCCACACGGTTGGTCCACTGACCAATTCTGATAGGGTTGGGCTTCGTAACACAGGGTTTGCTGATATTTGTACCTTGAAAAAAAGCACGGAATACCCCAAGGTTCTGTGGAGTTTGTATCTGGTAAAAACCACGAGATGCTCGTTCGGAGCTGGTATGGCGTTAAATGGCAGCTAATGACCCGATTTGGAAATCCAAGTGGCTACATACAAAAAAGAGCACGGAGTTGGACTACGGTCAAGTTTGGTGGTGACAACACCTGATGCTTTCTGTGTGGAGGTCGGGAGTGAGACTAACCTACAGTATTATTTCCTCTTAATTATAAATTCCTAATAACTTAACTAGCTAACTATTTTTATTTTTGAAATTTTAAATGCATTTTTTGAAATATTCTCTGAGTCAATAATAGTATAAATTAAAGTATATGAAGTGGGGTTTAACTCTTGAAAGACAGTCTAAGGGTCAATAAGCTTGCTTTTACAATCCTTAAGTGCAAACTGTTAAAGATTATCCTGCATCGGATGATCTAAGAATGAAGGAGACGGTCAACTCTACTTAGTGATATGATGAAACAATAGAAAGGAACATTTAGAAAGATTTTCCCACATAATAATTAGGTTCTTAAGGTATCACAGCAGAATGACAGATAATTACATGTTCTAACCAAGATATTCTTCCTCATCCCCTCCCCTTCATAAAATTAGATCGTCTCCTCATACCTCCTTCATCCACACCCTAAACCAAGACACCTCTCCTTTCCTCCTCCCCACTCCCTCTCTACTCTCTATAAGATTTATTTAAAATGAATTCTTTTTTTATACAGTGAATCTAACTCAATCAAGACATTCTTGATTATACAATTATTGTTTTATTGATTAAATTCCCTATATCCATCGACCTTTTCTGATTCATGATCCTATAAGAATAGACATTGTATTCAAACTTTAATAGAATTCCTTTTAAACATAATATTGACTCTTATGATTTATTTTAATTTTTGAAAATATAAATATCTTTAATCAACTTTATTCTTCATAATATAAAAAACAAGTAATATGAGTTTATTTAGATTCTCATAGATTTTTTTCAATTATAAAATAATTTTTAAAAATTCAAAAAATTTATACTATTATTTTTTAAATTAAATTGAATGAAGGTGATTAATGATATTTAAATTTTCCAAAATAAAATTATGCATTATAGTCAATATTATTAAATAGAAATTTATTTAAAGTTTGAATACAAAGTCTTTTCTTATAGGATCATGTGCTAGAAAATGCCGACGGATAAAGTGAATTTAATAAAAAAAACTAGTATATAACCAAGAATGTCATGATTGAGCTGGATTAACGGTTTGGAAAGAAAATAAATTATATATAAAAAAAAGATATTTTATAGAGTAGGGAGAGGTGAGGAGAATTGTCTTGGTTTAGTGACGGGGGTATCTCGGTTAGAACAGCTACATTCTCAAAAGTGATTGATCAAGAATTCTTTTTTACCACTATTTTCATAAAATGGTTTTGCAGGCATTTAATGTTTGCAGTTCTATTTAATTTCACACATAACTTAAATGAAAGAAAATTAGTTATTTTTTAAAGTTTTTGTCATCAAAACAGCCACATCCACTCAATACAAATCGTCGGGACTGAATTGCTTGTTTGAATTATTTTTATTTCTACTGATAATATGAATAATTAATATTTATTTTAAAATATTTATTTCACACTCACACACATTCGAAGAATTAACTCTTAAATCATGCATTTTCAAGTGATAATCACGCGGCACAACATATAAAGATTTATTTTATTTAAATGTATTATTGATTCACTTTATAATTAAAAAAATCGCTACTAATTGATTTTCTTTAACATAATAATTAAATTTATGTAATAAATGCGTTAGAATCTTGAATTGTGATATTTAAATAATATAATGCAAAAACAAAATATTTTTAACGGCAATAAATAATAAGGAAATACATATTAAATTATACTAATACAAATATTTTACTAGGATTTAAAATATTTCAACTCCATCTGAGTCAAGATTATTATTTTTCAAATTCATTTTTTTAAAAATATGAATATAAATACTTTATTAATTATAGAGAATTAAGGACACTTAAAAATTCAAATAAACTTCAAAATTAATTTAGATAGCAGACAATTGGATTATATTTTGCTTATAATTAAGAACTTCACTTAATATCAAATTCCAAAAATTAAAATCTCTAAAGAAATCCCCCCCACCCATTATTATTTTAATCAAGAATATTAAATAGTAATTCTAAATGAATAATAAACCCGCAATATTGAAATGAATCCTGAATTGTATTGTTATTGTTTGACTCTATGTTTGATAAAGTCTAATTTTATAATTGAAATAAATGTGTGCATTTACTTTTTTATGTCGTATGTTTTATAAATACAGAATTAAAGTTGTTTTATATCCCCTTATTTAATCATTTTTTTATTAAATAGACTTTAAAAAAATAAAAATAAATCATTATAGATATTTTATTTCCCCTTCTTCAATAACTCCTATTTATTCATGTACTTAAAAAATAAAAATAATAGATTCTAATTATTTACTTTTTCAATGAGTTTCTTACAACTTTTAATTAGATTGCAATAATTAAGATCAGATTTACAACAATATAAAACATGGATAATGCCAAATATATTTATTCTAATCAATACCCCTCCCCATCCACAACCAAGTCCAAATTTAAAAATATATTGAAAGATTTTAAATAATGAATATATTTTTTTTAATATATACATTTTCCTATAAAATAATAAATTAAAAAAGTCTAAGTGATGGCTAAAATTTAATGAATTAATATTTAATAATATTTTTAGTATTATATAACCGAAAATGTCATTAATGAACTAGAATCAGGATTCAAAGAAGAAAAATTTCAAATGATAAGGGACAATTTAAAGAATGGGGAACTCAGCGGAGGTTGTTTCACTGTTAAAACTTATATTAAATAATTTATAATGTCTAAATATATAAAAACCATTGGCAAGAAGCCAATATTTATTTTAAATTCATATTCCAAAGTGTAATGATCTAAAAATGGGATATATGCGTAAATAATTAGTAGTACCATAGCTTCATTGAAAAATTCTAGCTTTAATTATATCATACAAATTTCTCAATCTATATTATTAGATTTGTTAATTATAATATTTTGCTTGTTTAGGTAAGATTCAATAAATGGTTTTTAGTATAGCACATAAAATATTACTTAAAGTTATAGAAACAATATCAAATTATGTTGCATTCCTTAATTGAAATCGAAAAACACCAAAATTAAAAAATTTTTTATTAATTAAGGTAAATTTGGGTGTTGACGTCCGTGCCTCCCAGCACCGTCAGGGCCTCCCACCAACGTCGTGGCCTCCCAGAGAGGGGGTGACGGCCGTGCCTCCCAGCAACGTCAGGGCCTCCCAGCAAAAGTCAGGACCTCCCAGAAGCATCATGGCCTCCCAAAAATTAATATAATAAAGATATTAAAATCTTTTTATATAATTCAATTAAACTTTAGTTTAGTTCAAATTATACTCATTTTAAATAAAAATTTCTTTTTAAATACAAACTTAAAAAGACACTAATATAATTTTAGTATTATTTTTCAAAAGTTAACTTTTCAAAAATCTATTTTATAAATAAATTATTCTCATTTTTTAGAATGATCCAAATTTCCTTAATATTCTATTAAATTTTATTTTTAAGAACTCAAAATCATATAGCAAGTATGATCAATATTTAGAATAGTGATATCATTATTTATAAATTTTAATTACAACATTATTTCTAAAATACGTTAGATTCTAAAATTGATATCTAATTTAGATCCTTATAGATAATGTTATTTTTTACAAAGGTTTATCATTTGAAAAATAGTGTATTTTTACAATATCTAGACTTTAAACCTTTTCATTTATTTGCTTACATTTACACATTACACTTAAAAATTTAATTGTTACTATCTTCAATTACAATAAAACAATTTAACAGAGGAAATTTTGATATTTTCCTGAAACTAGTAATTATAATTTTAAAAATTATATTGTTATACATTAATTTTAAGTTAATATTCATTTATCATTTGTTTTAAAACTAAAAATAATCTAAATACTTAACTAATTACTAAAATAATTAGCGTTAATCTATCAAAAACTTCTATATTAACAATTTTTAATGAATATTTTTTATTATTTTTGATCTCTTAAACATTAATAATATTTATCATTAATTAACATCCGAATTTTATAAATTTATGGTACATATATTAATATATGCGTATTTTTTCAGTAAGTTGAAATATAGGTTTTTAGTTTGTACAATTTTAATGATGATTATTAAAGATTAGATAACTGACTTTAGCAACAAAATATCATAGGAAATATATATATATATGCTAAATAATTGAAAGTTTATTGCGGTTACAGTTTCAAGTGAAACAGTAAATAGAAACTGATAGTTTACAGTTTAAAAAGTAACTTATATTATACTTTAAATTATTGAAAATGAAAAATTCATAATACTAGTTCTTAAAATAATGAAAAAAGTTTAGTTAGTTGTCCTCAATATTATCATTTAATTAAGTTTAAATTCATATATCAATATATTTTATTTTACCTTAATTCTTTAATAATTTGTATAAACTATTAGTTAAAATGTTAAATTATCATTTAATTAGATAAATATTATATTTAGCAATATACTTTTTGTATACATTAATCAATATCCTAGGTTATTAATTATAAAAATATGCATTTATATTGTTTGAAGATTTAACGAGACATTGTTTTCTTAAATATGTTGAAAAGTTAATTTATACTCCTTTGTAAAACACGTGCATGTTACCCAAATTCCTAAAAGAGTCTGAAATAAATTCAACCTCAATTAATACATTCGTAAAAGAGAAAAATTACTAACAATACACCAATGTAATTTTTCTCTATTATTTGTTTGGTATTTGGGCACTCACCCAAATTTTAGGGAAAAATAGTTGTTTTTTTTTAATGAAACTGTAATGATAAAAAAAATTTTTAATTCTAAAATTTCTATAAAATTATCATTGTGTTATTTGTTAAAAAAATGTGGGAGGCCTTGACGTTGGTGGGAGGCCCTGATGTGACTGGGAGGTCATGACTTTTGCTGGGAGGCCATGAAGCCCTTTGGGAGAACCTGACTATACTGGGAGGCCCTGACGTTAGTGGGAGGCCCTAACGGTGCTGGGAGGCACGGACGTCAACACCCGTAAATTTAATAAATAGCTATAAAATTAGTGAGAATAGAAATCTTCTTATGATTTTTATTGCGGAGTAAACATGACAACCATCTCTTATTTCTTCTAAAAGCGGACTAAAATACTTGACCAAGTACTTGTAATTTTTATGCTTTTTTGTTATTTTTAAAAGAAATGCAAAACTGAGAATTGGAAAAATCAAGCATACCACAAATCAATTTTAGTTTTATATATAATTTCATCAATTTAAAATAATTTCAACAAAAGCCACGACCGCTAAAATTGAACTCGATATCTCAGCAAAACTGTTTAATTCCAACTGTAAGAATATTAAGACTATATTTTATTCTTACATTATCTATGTTTACAGAAGAACCAATAAATAGCTCCAAATATAAAATTTTAATAGTAGCATTAAATGTACTTTTTTTATCAGAGAATAAAAAATATGATTCAATAAGGAATCTTATTGGTACTGCAAAAAATAAAGATTTTTATAAAAATAATCTGAATCGTTTAATTCTATAAATGATTTTATATTTTGTCAAATAATTTTACCTTGGAAAATTTTGTTACTAAAAGAGCATAAGTATCTAAGCGAAAATAATCGCTAATACAATCGCAATTATCATGTAATAAATTAAACCAAGATTCTTAATAAAATTTATTGACTAATAGCCCATCATTTCGAAATATTGATTCCTTGCATAGTCTTGATTCTCAAATTAGTCTTCTGAATAGAGGACACCGTCTATCTAATCTGTTGATATAAACTGAAAGCTATACTTTAATATAGTATAACTTAAGCTAAAATTAATTGTTTTTTTCATTTAATATTTGTGTAAATATTAATTGTTTTAGAGATGTCGTTGATGAAAGAAAAGAAAAATTGAATATTTGCTGGAGTACTTATAATCATTAAAGGCAAATGAGTAATAAGTTGAAATCCTGCTATCATTCCCCATAGATATTTCAAACTCTAACTCCTATAGGTAATCGTTTACTCACTTTGTTAAATTACATAAGCAAGTTTATGATTAAATTTGATCCCATTAAACTTTACATTGAAGCGGATGATGAACTTCCGACACTGCTTAGGAATTCCATTAGAGCTAAAAACATAAGTAAAAAAATACATACCTTATGTCATTTAGGGAGGTATTATCTTGTTAATTTCATAGTCCTTTGGTATTATACTTTGCTAAATCACATTTGTATACATGAAGTTAAGCTTAAATTTTATGTACAGGACATCCCATTCCTAATTTAAGTATTATCTATCATAATAGTTTTACTTACAGCTGATTACGAAATAGAAGTGATATCTTCGAAGTGTAATTGAATTTTCATTAAATTGTCAGAGTATGAAGCTATTGTGAAGTTTACCAACGATTTCTAGTCATTTATTTAAATTTAGATCTCTAGAGTTTGATTTAAAATCTCGACATCATAAAATTGTTTATAGAATAAATCTTTGATTATAAAATTAACCATCGTGATATGTCATTGAATCAGAAAACCTTATATAAGCAATGCCAATAGGAGTTATTTTTGTTATTTTAGCGCTTATATATTTTACAATACCAAGTTATTTTATTTTTTTTTGCAATATTATTCACTTCTTAATTGTATATAACAAGGTTGTCATTTTATTGAGCTTAGGCTATTATTTTTAATTTGAAAGAATATTTGCTCTATAAGGGCGATTAATTTGTGTCTTGAACTATCACATTAATTTTATACTGTTTATCTAAAGAAACAATCTAATTATTGAAAACATTTATTAAAAAGTAAGTTAATTAAAAAGCAATTTTGTAAATGTCTGGGTTGATTAATATTTGAGAATTTTTTATGGATGAAAATATTATTGCGTCTCCTGCGTCCAACACTATGACCCAATTATCATTTTCAATGTCTAGAACTTAAGGGAGAAATACTATTAAAGATTCCCCTGCTTTTACTTCTTAATCTTTGAGTTCAGATACAAATTTATTAAAAAAAGTAAATTAATTTTGGAGCAGTATTTTTAATTGAATATTAATCTAAGGGAGCTAAATTTTAATAAGCTTAAAATAGTTGATCAAAATTTTATAATAATTTTATATACATAATAAGAAATTCTCCCTTTAAAGCTAAAACATTTACAAACCAATCTAAAGTTTCATTAATCTCAATACTATAGTTTATTTTAAATGTCCAGGTAATAGATACTTTGTTAATTCCCAAATGTGAAGAGTCGTTTGTAAAGACTTCAAATGATTCAGTAATTTAATTGAAAGTGGCTAATTTAAAAAATATATATATTATTTATCAATTCCCTATTTATATCAGTAAAAATAATGATAATTTATCAATGCAGGCTATAGGTTTCTCATAATCTATTATAAAAGTGACTGTGAATGGGCAGTGAGTTTATTAGTATTACCATGTTAGACTGCCAACTAAGAATTATTGTTTAATTGAACCAAGCTAAATAAAAATGATTGTTAAAATATTTTTCAATATAATAATATATTAATTATTTGTTGTGAGGTTTAGTAAGTAATTTTTGGGGGGGGGAAGTTTCCTGCCCCCAGACAGTTTCCTGCCCCAAAAGGTAGTTTCCTGCCCCCAACATTAAATTTTATGTTTTTTGCAATAAATTTAATAGAAACAAATAAATTTAAATTTCAATTTCAATAATCATAACCATGTACTATACAAAATTTATTATTATATAATTATCAAGGTGCATAATTATTCTTTATCATATTATATATTACTGACAAGGCTAAAATAAGTGTTTTTTCTTTATTAATTAATGTAATTTTCATTAAATTTTAAATTGATTATCAAGGTAGAAATGATATTTTGAAGATTAATTATAAAAAAAACTACATCATAATTGATGATAAAGATTCTTTGAAAATTATAAAAATTACATATTTTTATTTGTGGGGCAGGAAACTACCTTTTTGGGGGCAGGAAACTTCCCCCCTTGGGTGCATATAAAATTTTGGGGCAGGAAACTTCCCCCCTTGGGTGCATATAAAATTTTGGGGCAGGAAACTTCCCCCCCCCCTAATTTTTATTTAGAATTTATAATTAAAATATTTAAGTCAGATTCTAAATTGTAGGGATTGTAAGCATTTGATAAAATTCTTCACAAAATTGCAATATTTCTAGTTCAAAGCTAAGGTTTGCAAATTTAATTAGTTTGACAAAAATTGCTTATTATTTTTATATTTATTTACACAATTTAAAAAAATTGTACTATTTTTAAATTTCATTAAGACATCATAGTATTAATATCCAATTTATACATCAATGACAAGGTCTCTATAAAAAATACTTTTGATTGTCATTAATTAATTATGAATATTATTTTATAACATCCATAGCTGTTGCAGGCGTGTAAGAAAATTGTAAACCTGTATAAGGATAAGTATTAGTAATTAAATTATAATTAAAATTTTTTAATTTTCTCATAATGATAATCTTTTACTAAAATCTTATTAATAATTATACAAATACTTAATTTGTTAATAACATTGTGATATGTTGAGTAAATTGAATTTAATGTGTTTACTACAGAGTTATTCGAAATAAACTTTTGGGCGATAGTTATGTTTGTCTCGAAACAGTTTCCAAACATAAAATTACCTATATTTAATGTGCATGGGTGATTTACATAGCATGTTTCTCTTGGTTATATAAAATTGATATTATAATAAAATAAAAATAGTTGAACTTAAAAACCCAAATCATTTAACATTGTGTAATTTTTTTATGAATATAATAATTAATAATAAGAATAATAATTTAAATATTTTTATATATTTTTTATTTTCTAGTCTGAAAAAATATTAAATTTTAGTTGTAAATGAATAATAAGTTTAAAATTAAAGATACTGAGAAATTGAATATTATTTTATATCAAATTGGAAGGGTTTCATCTTCTTAAATATCTTTAATTTTATAACCACGAAATATATTCACTTAAAAATATAACTTCTATTCATAATGATTACCTTTCTCATTTTAATTTTTTCTTTTAGAAGAAACTCTCATTACTAAAGCCATTATATTAGATAAAATTGAAATTTTATAATTTAGATGCTATTTTTTAAGTGTGAAAATAAAATAAAGTTAACTAAAAACTTTTCTTTTAAATATTTTCTTTTAATTAAATTATAAATAACTTATATAATCAGAACTTATTTAAATTTCTGTGATAAACCAAATTAACTATGATATTAATTTAGAAATATAGTTATAACGTTTTTGTAATAAAGAATTTACACTAAACTTAAGAAATAGAAACAAAATTAATAAATGCTATTTTAAGTTGATTAACTATAAATAAAATTAAATTAAGTTCTATATTCTAAGTGTATTGTAAATTATAGAGTAATTAAGGAGATTAATATTTTTATTAATCAATAAATTTCAAAAATTTTCGAATTTATTTATCTAAACATCAAAATAATTTTTAACTGATTTATATTGGAATAATATATTTAAAACAAATACTTGATAATTAATAATACTTTAAAGATCAAAATTTTTTAAAAAAATTAATAGAGGTAAATCAAAAATAATTATTGATGAAAAAGTAAAATTCAATCTAGTTATATAAAGTTTATCACAAAATGAATATATATATATATAAACATTTTTTTAATATCATTTGGAAAAAAATAGTATCATCCAAAATATTAAATTTTTTCATAAGTTGCTCAGCTATGAATTTTAAATCCAAGAAACCCCCTCCAACCCAAATATTACCAAAATCTTTATTTTTTAAATAAAATTCAAAAGATATATATTAGTTTTACTGTTCTTGTGAATGTATAGCTAATTAAGACCTAAAATCCCGTCGAATAATTTTTATAATATTTTAATTTCTAAGATATTCTTATTGTTTGGGCTATTAATGTTATACTTCAAATATTATAGCTATTTAATTAAGTTAAAGAAGAATAGTTTATTTAACTAATTTTTTAAATCTTGATAAGAGAGTTATTCAAAAAGAAAATTAATTTAAAATCAATAATAATTCTCATGCTATAGTTCAATCAAGGAAGTTAATAAAGAATCAAAATTTCAAATAGATGTGTATTTCATTTAAATAATAAAAAGATTTAGCAGTATATAACTAAGTTAAGGGGATTAATTATTGTAGGAATAAATTTGATTTGGGAAAATTAATAAAAATTAATTAATTGATTATTTAAATTCGTGGCAGTTAACTTTTTGGAAACCCTGACAATATGGTACTTGTTCGATAGAGAATTCAAAATCAGCTGGACTTTACTATTGGCGGTACCCCTCTATCGCATCTCTGAAGCGAGATAAATCTATTTTAATTTGACCATTAAAATCAACTAAACAAATCACTAAAAATTAAAGTCGTGTTATCTCGCTTCAGGGATGCGATAGAGGGTACCGCCAATAGTAAAGTCGAGCTAATTTTGAATTCTCTATCGAACAAGTACCATATTGTCTAGGTTTCCAAAAAGTTAACTGCCACGAATTTAAATAATTAATTAATTAATTTTTATTAATTTTCCCAAATCAAATTTATTCCTACAATAATATGGAACTAATAAATTGTTTATAATCAGAAATGTATTTTTAAGCTAGTTGAGCATGACAATAATGTTGAAGATTTTTACTATGACTTGGAGCAGTCCTTGGAGTTCATATGTAGCAGTTGCCAAGCTGAAGGCAAGAGATCCTTCGCCAGTGACAATCGTTGGCGAGTGGTAAGGTTCGAACCAGGCTCCTGCAGCTGCATGGCAAGGTTGCCACATCCTCGCTGCCTGGTCACTGATATAATAAAAAACTTTATAAAGTTTAGCTTTTATTTTCATTAATTCCAGTTTGGTATCATATTTAATTGCCATTACAAAGTATATTTATGTCATTACTAAGTATTTTTAAAGAGTCTTTTTATAAACATTAGGTAACTTTTAAGTACTTTTAATAGAAACAAAAAGTTATTTATTAAAATCGTTATATTAAGTAGATAAAATTTAAATTATACATAACATAAATGTTAAAGTTTAAAGCTCAATCTTTTTTAATTGATGACAACAAAGCTATGTTTAGTTTTAGAATTTATTATTTTGAATTTTTTGTTTAAAAAGTTAATGAAATAAGAATTAAAATAAATTACAAGCAAATATATAATATAACTTTGTAAGATAATATTAGAGCCATTATGGATTTAATGTTATATTTTCATACAAATTAAAATAGAGCTGACAAATATAAATTCTATATAAATAAAAATAAAGTTTCCCAAAACAAAATTTATGATACACAATAAAATGTTCGACTAAAATATATAGCTGTATTTATCATGTTCATTACTTCTTACTTTAATTTCATTTATTATATATTGGTATTATATTTTACAATTTTATTAATCTTTTTGATAATATAATGATTTAGGAATTGCCAATTATATTACAGACTGCTGTATTGAATTTTTATGAAAGTATGTGCAAATTAATAGGAATGATTTCTTTAAACGAGTAATAATGATTAAATAAAAAATTTAAGACTTTTGTAATTTTTTAATATCTTAACAAATCCAACTTCTATTTATTTTTAAAAAGAACTTGCCTCAAATATTCTACTGGAATAAATTTGAAATAAAATTAATTTACTAAATTGCTTGAATTTTTAATAAAGTCTCTAATTGGTAATAGCTAAATTAAAGAATTTAATTTTTTTGTTTTTGATTTAATTTAACGATAATTATTAGATTATCATTAACATGATTATCAATGCTACACAAATATGTGAGTGAGCTTATCATATTGATCATAATTGAACAGAATTTATAAATTATGAATATTTATCTATATCAATAAATATTCAAGGCAGTAAATATTAACTAGGAAAAGAAAAAATATCAGAGATATTGATTGAGTATTTATTGATATGGAGGAATTTAAGCCAAAAGCTAAATTAATTGTCTGTGATTTAAAGATTTTATTTCTTTTACAAGTTACATAAAACATAATTTATAACAAAACATCAAAATAATTAAAACAATCCAAAATACTTATAAATTTATCAAAAGAATTTTAGGTTTATGAATATCACCAACTAATTGTGTTGAAGTAGTTCCATAAATATTATATGATTATAATACTGGATATTCATATAATAAACATTTCCCTAAAAAATCAATGTAAATATAAAATTATATATCTTTTAATACTAATTCCAGGCCAGAGCTATTAAATGTTATTTTGTAAATGATTATCTATTCTCATTTAAGCAGGTATAAGAACTACATCAGTAGATTGTATAATATCTTCAAGCTCAATATAGTCAAACTAATAAATCAAGTTGACCATATATTAAAATAAATAACAAAGTTTTATATTGAGTTTATTAAAACATTTTATCAAACTGATTATGTACTAATTATAAATTATAATTTAATAATTTTATTGTTCATAAGAACTAAAATGACCGTCGGCATAGTTAAAGGAATAACATGATAATTCGAAGAAAATGGATTTTTGAAATTAAAAAAGGCCCCTGCTCTATAATTGGAATTGTATGTGTTTTAAATAAAACCAGCATAGAATATGGCATTCAAAGATTGAACATAAATTTAATTTATGTATTAACTGTTAATTGCATTAATTAAACTTACAATAATATATATTCTCATATAATTTCATAAAAGCCATCATTAATCATGATACTAAAGGGATCGTCTAAAGTTAATTATAAATTTATAAATATTTAAAGTGAATACTTATTCAGTGTAACTTTTTTAGGCTACTTTGTTAACATTAAACATATCATTTTGAGGATAATATATCTTATATCAGTAAATTTTTTTAAAAAAATAGCTATTAACAAATTAAAACGAAACCTTCAGAAATTTGGAGAAACAATCAGATAATATATTTTATTTATAGGGTTTTATTATGAAATTCGGTTTGTAACACAGAATAATTCTGTTGATAAATCCAAAATGAACATAAATTATTTTCTAAAAATAAGTTTAATAAACTTAAGAAATTGCTTAATTTTTTAAAATAAGTTTCAATAAAATAAAGTAATTTTCAACTTTTTATTCATATATAAAAATTGTTAAATTATATAGCTTAATTCAAGCATAATATATGCACTCTTTTT
Source organism: Oxytricha trifallax (assembly GCA_000711775.1). NCBI lineage: Eukaryota > Ciliophora > Spirotrichea > Sporadotrichida > Oxytrichidae > Oxytricha > Oxytricha trifallax. The sequence continues at coordinate 89,275 of ARYC01001628.1, forward strand.
AATAAACTAATAACTCTATACTTAATAATTAAAATGGTACTATTTTATTTAATTTAGTTTTACATTCACAACTTAATTATAATTATATTTTTCTAAAAATTAATTATTTTTTTTGACTATGAGGTAGTATCCTCCCCCCACCCTAATGCATACTTTTCTTTTTGTAGTCTGATAGAGTTTTTTAAGCTGAGTAATAGTAGCAGATGAACATGGAATGTGTGAGCAATAGTTTTGGAGCTATGGCCTCATCAAAGTCACTTTTTATATATAAAAATCATTATAAATTCTTCAAAAAATTTCAAATTTTTCACAAAATTTAATTTCTCTAAAATTAACAATTTTGGCATTTTTTAACTATATTAACAAATTAAATCTAATTTATTATAATTTTATAAAGTGATTTAAAAATCATTTTAACTTTCATTTAAGATTTTCATAAAGACTATAAAAGTTCACTTTATAAAATTATAATAAATTTGATTTAATTTTTAATATAGTTAAAAAATGCCAAAATTGTTAATTTTAGAGAAATTAAATTTTGTGAAAAATTTATAATGAATTTTATATATAAAAAGTGACTTTGATGAGGCCATAGCTCCAAAACTATTGCTCGCACATTCCATTTTCATCTGCTACTATTACTCAGCTTAAAAAACTCTATCAGACTACAAAAAGAAAAGTATGCATTAGGGTGGGGGGAGGATACTACCTCAAAGCCTTTTTTTATATCAATAATTTATCTTTTAAATTATTAAGGACCTCACATTTGTTGGATCTATTTTAAAAAGTAAATTTAAAATTTAATGTTATATGAAAGTAAATTAAATATTAAATAATTAAATAATGATCAACGTGGAAATAGAATATTACAAAAGAGCTAAAAATTTGGGGTTCAAATTTTAAATATATAATGTTTATTCGTATAAAGCACAAATTTTTATTATAAATTTACAACTCAATTCGAAAAATTAGTTTTGTTCCTATCTCATGTTTTAAAAAACTCTTTATATAAATCTAGATTAAAATTATTAAAAAATCTTTAATGAAATACTAAATTAAAAGAATATAATTTTCTATGTGTTTGGAAATTCAAAGTTGTAAATATCAATTAATAAGATTTGACAATTATTTTACTTACTATAAAATTGATGGCTATTATTTAAATTATTGAATAATTTAAATTTTAGTTACTATTGTAATAGTCCTCGGTTCTATGAAGTATATTTGTAAGAGTAATAAAAGGAAATATAAAATTTATATTCTTCTAATTATAATTAATAGAAATATTTCCCGTAGGTGGGTATTTAATCTCCACACATTCGTAGTATTCATGCATGAATAGATTATTCTTTTTAAACATATATGATTTAATTAAATTATTAATTTAAGTATTCATCTGCTCCACCCATAACAGAATAAATCATAGACCCCGTAATGTTTAAATTGAAGTCGTAAGCTAAATATCCCACTTAGCTATATAAATCTAACAATCTTTCGTTCATTAAACAGCCAACCATTATATTTGATCTTATTCTCATTTTAGCTATGGTAAATCTAAAAAAATAATGTTTTTTATTAATAAATTGTCTTTACATTTATTTAATAAAAGTTTTATCAATAGGTTACCTATTATTAATAGAAAAATTTCAATAAAATCTCCTATTAAATGAAATTATGGTTTTAATAAAGAACAAAATATTTATAATAATTATAAAACAAATTACTTAAACATTTTAAATATTTTATTTGAATATATTAATTGTTTATATTTAATATGCTATAATCTCATTAAATTCTTCTTAATAAATTCTTGTTGTATATAAAAGCCATAAATATAAAAAGTATTAGTAAAATATTTACACTAAGCTTAAGATATCAATCCATAGACATTTGTTTCCAAGTATATCTTTAAGGCGTATACTTCAGGAAAAATAAATCCTGAATTTTTCATCAGATAAGACGAAAAAGGGAGATAAAATATTCTTACTTCTTAGGCATTTTAACTATAAATATAGCCCTATTTAATATGAGTTTTATAAACGATATTTTGCATTATCTTAAATTAATATTTATTTAAAATTTAAAATTTTCAAATTAACTTTCTCAATTATCTAACCCTCGACTTATTATTTCAAAACTCAAATTAAAAATACTGTATTTTTAAATGATAATGATAATTATTTAAAAGCAATTATCATATATGAAAACATTCAGATTATTTTAAATGACAAAAATATAGAAAGTAGCTCATTTAAAGAGAGAAATATGTGAAATTACTTCATCACTACTTTTCTCTTTACTTTAAAAATTATAATATTGCATCAATTTTTTATTTAAAACTTTTACAATAATAACCAACGTCTTAATTTTATTATTCTATTAATTTTTTTTGAGTGCTTTATTTTCTGAATAAATAGCAATTTACTACTTCATATAATTAAAACAAAAACTAGATATAATTGCTATGATAACCTCATTTGCGGCATCTCCAAGATCTAAAGGGATCATGGCAGTATTTATTTTATTTCCTAGGTCTTAATCAACCCTTGTTACAATGATTTTATTATATGACAATGCACCGATAGGTTCGTGCATCCGTGCTCCTAATATTACTGAGCCTGTAAACTTTTAAGAGTGTTATTTAAAATAAAGAGGTTATATAAATATAGTAAAATAAAGTATAGATGGATCTTGTAAAAGTGCTGTTACCCAGGTGTGTGCATCAATGAATTTCTTCTGCCAAAGAATGCTTTGTAAGGTTGGATCCAAGCAAGCAATGGATCCTCTATTATTCTAGTCTCTTTAAATAAAATAAAAGAAAATTATAAATTTTCTTGTTGCAACTAACATAGATCCACTATTTGTTGTAGAAATTTACAAAAAGATATTATGATGATTTAAAAATATTTAGCAATATTTCATTTTTAAATGAACTGTTTTCTTTCTTTAGGAGTGAGAAATGAAAGCACCCTAGTAGATGCAATTATGCTGCCATCAAAACTAACAAAAGCATAAAAGTAGAAAGTATTAACATTTACATCGGTTGCCAAGCTTCCTCTAATAGCAACTCCAATTTTAAACTCGGTATGTTAGAATGTCAAAGAATCTACTTTGGTTATAGTATTAACTGTATCGTTAAAAAGCTTGAATTAATTCAAAATATATAAATAATTAAAATAATTCACCCAAACAACCCTTTAAAAAGGAGCTGCTCTTGTGTATAGCATTAACAGAGGACTAGTCCCATAGTATCCACCAGCTGCAAATGCATCATAATACGGATTATAATCTAATGAATGTAATCCTACATATTCAGCATTTCAAACCCCAGAGCTCTTTAGAAATATATTGAATTATCTTTTTAGCATGACTCCAATTGAAATAATTTTGCCTTAAACAAATTGAGAAAATTTTAGTACAAGTTTTAAATAGTGAGTATTTATTTTGCATTAGTTCGGATAGTAGTGTGGTTAATTGAAACTAAATTTAATTTACTAAAAATAATAAATGTAATCAAACCTTCTACACATTAGTTCTCCTAAAATTTTTCTTATCATTTTATTTTATAATTTTAAAAAGATTAGAGACTTATTATAATTTTGAAGACCCTATAAATTCAGTATCACAACTTATTATAAACATAATAATGATGGAATACCTTTACTCTAGGATTCTGGCAATTATCCTTTTTAATAATTCTTTTATTATCAAACTTATCTTGCTTCTTCAAGTGTCTTTTATTTATTTTATTTTTTCTTGCAAGTTCTTGAGATAAAATACTCTTCCTCGTGCTTTTAATAAATCTCAGACACCATAATTATTATGATTTATTTTTGTTTAAAGAGGATAAGTTTTCATTCTACCATTATTCATACCAGAGTTGACATGTAAGTTTTAAAAAATTAAAAATTTTTATTTAATTTTATAAAATTTTTTGTTGACTTCTTAAAACTTTACTAATGGATATCAATGTACTCATGAAAGAAGAACAAAAATAATTTAGATAATTTGTATATATACTTAAATAATTGAAAAACATTTTTAAAAATTGAATATAACTAACATATGAAAGATTGATTGAATCCAATAAAAACTCTATAAAAATACTATAGAATAATATAAAATCGAATGATTAAAATATCTAATAAAATTATGTTAATGTTAATAGATGAATATTTAAAAATAGAGGAAATTATATTTTAAATCTTTTTTTAAAAGTAACAAAAGAGAATTATCGAGTAAGTTATTACAATAAAATATTAATTTCCATTATAATGCCAAGAAAATAATTTCAAATTACAAAAGTTCAAAGAATTAATAGCATAAAAAATAAATGCTCATGGAGTTTTGGGATTCTTATTATAATCTCCTAACACTATGGGTATAATGATATTAAAAAAATCAAAGTTTTATTATAAAATCTTATAAATTTTTAGATTATTTAATTAATTTTAGCTGTTGATCTGAAAAGCAATATTCTGATTGCCCATTTAATTCGCGAATATCTCATTAAGATTAAAATTAATATTACTTTATCACTGCTAAAATTATACTGACCATAATTGGAAGACGCTTGATAAAAAATAAATTTAAATTATATTTTCTATATCAGAAATAAATTGGGAGTTTTACAAGATTTAAATTAATTTTTGAGGTTTAAAATCCATAAGATATTATAATGCGATAATCATTTTCATTAATAAATTTTATCTTAAAATTGTTATTTTGAATAAAATTCAATCAAAAAATATACTTTTATGAATATGTATTATACTTTACAATAATATTATTATTTTTTACTCTATTGATTATTTTAATGTACTTGTAATCTAACAATCATTGAAGATATAATTTTTAAATAGTTTTTTTTATAAAGTCTTCCATTCATGATAATTTAATGAACTTTTTAAGTTATAAGAGTTAATAAATTAAAAAAATAATAGAGCTAATTAAGTAAGAGTATAATTTTATAAAATTCTTAGCTATATGTTACCAAGAAACTGTCCCTTCCAACCTTGTAAAAATAATATGAATTTTGTACAAATTATAGGAAGCTCCAAAATTTTTGATAGGACTAGATAGATTCATTTTTAAGTATTGATTAGTATGATAAAATATTTTGATGGATCTTATTAATATTTGCTTAATAATCTTAACATAATATAAGAAACTGATGTAAATTTATTAAAAATTTACAAAAGATTCATATTAAATTTTGTAATTAAAATGCGATTTAAAAGCAAAGAGAATAACATATTGGTGCTAATATATAAAATTGCAAAGAATGATCGATGAGGAATAAAGCTTAAAAGAATTTATATTTTTAATATTAAATAATGTTTTAATACTCTATCAAATTGTGAAAATTTATGAATATTTAGCTTTTAATTAATTCAATTAATTCTAATTTTAACGATATAGAAATTTAATTTTTATAAAATATTCATATAAAATAAAAAGAAGAGAGTTGATAAACTATTTGCAATCAATAATAATTCGTAATTTAAAGTAAAACTTGGATGCTAAAGAACTATATCTTTAATCAAATCTAAGTTACACAAGTTAATTTTATCAGTTTTTGAGAAAATTCAATTCACATGAACATAAGCTAAAATTTATAATAATAATCGTATATTTAAAATTCTTTAATATTTATTTTATGCTCACAAAATTTAAGAATGATTAATTATGAAAAAGGAATTCAAAAGAAATAAAATTTGTTAAATTTCATAAAAACAATTGTAATTATTTTGATAATAATTTAAATAAATATTCTCAGAAACTAAGAAAACTATAATGTTTTCTTTCTGAAAATATGTGACTGTTTATTCTGAGAATTTCTCTTCATTTCTATAATGAGTCTCTATGTCCCAACTCGCTCTTCCTTGGAACAATTCCTAATATTAAAATCTTAAAAAGATATATTTATATTTTTTCTCTAAAATTAATAGTAAAATAAATGGTGTCTTGGTTTTGACATTTTGATTTATTTATAACAACATTTAATTCGATTTATTCAATTTTATACATAAATATGATTTAAAACCAATTATTTTGTGGGAAATCTACATTTATGGTTTGATTTACTATAATTCAAATAAAAAAATAATATAATTGATTTTTATCAATATAGAAATGGAATTTTGAAAAATAAATCTGTATAATTGTTTATCATTACTAAATATTATAAAATTTAGATTAAGAATATAATTTAAATTATAATTTTCTACAATATAATTGCGATATTCAAAAGTAAGGAATATTGGCTTTATTATTTTTTAAATAAAAAATATAGAAATTATAATTTAAACATTCCCAAAAATAGTATCATTAATCTATAAATAACTCTAGTTTATACTGAAATGTGTCAATTTATCTAAATAAATGAAAATTATATTAATTCAAAATGTTTGAAATTAGAAAATTAATTAAATAAAAAACATTAATTTATTTAAATAACTAGAAATTATATTTTTTTAATTTATAATAGAACTAAGATTCAATCTAAATATTAACAAAATAGGTATATCTCTTTGAGTTGTTAATATAGAAATTCAAACCTTCATTTGATAAAATAAATTAATTGTATAAAATATAATCCGAGTAGATTAAAAAGTAATTGTGATTTACAAGTAATTTAATCACAAGTTGCGATAATATTTGATTAAAGAAGAAAAATTGTTATATTTATATTTATTTAAAAAAATTAATTATAATTTTATCTATATTATTTAAATTCTACCAAAGAAAAATCCTTTTCAGTTATTTCTTTTTCATAAATTTAAATATAAATTATATGTTTTAAATATTAATTTTCATTATGATTATTAGTTAGATCCTTTTTAGATTTTAAATCTTAATAAATATAGTAATCGTCTAATTGAGAACCGTTCTTAAAGCTTAAATCAATTTTGCCTTTTTTTTATAAAATATTATTATTTATAAAAAAATTGTTTAATATAGAATATATAAAATCTTTTGTTTGGTCATTTGATATATCAAGAATATTATAATTATTTTATAGAGTCTAAGTTGTATTTACATCAATATGAATAAAAATATAATAGTGGGAATGGTAACACAACCAAGAATTATTTAAATATATATTCCTAATGAAATTAAATTTAGATAAATAACGACCATAAAATAGATATGATTTCTTTTTAGAGGTATTTTATTCCATTAATTTAATGTCTAAAACTCTAATTTATTTAAAAAATATTAAGTTCAATATAAATTTCTTCATAATGATAATCATAATAAAATTTAATAGATTAATTACAATATTATCTTGGTTTCCTAAATCATAAAAAATTATTCATAGGTTTTTTTTTGTTTATAAAACTCATCGTATAATAGTTAAACTTAAATAAGTTTTAAAAATAAAAAAAATTAATATATAACTCTTCAATAAAATGTTATATTTAGGTTATATTTAATCTTCTCTAAATAAATATATAACTAAAAGCTTATGAAATAGTGAAAAGTTATAAAAAGCATAAGTATATCCACATTTATTTTTTATCTTTTTAGACACAGAGTATTAAAAATAATATTTTAATAACTTTTTTCACACTTAATTTCATTGGAGTTTTTTTTTTAATGACATTTAAGTCATCAAAATAACTTCAGACTAGGTTTATCTTTTATAGATTAATTTATGCCCTCCCCGAATATTGTAAATAATATTAGTGTAAGATTCTGAAACATCAGAATAACATTATTACAGAGCTAAATAGATTTTAAAAATAAAAATGAATAATTAAAGCAAATTTCTAGCAATATGCAAGATAGAAAAAGGATTTCAACTAATAAATTAAAATAAATAATCTAAGATTTCATTATTTTTTGCCTGAAAATTATATACTTGCTTATAACTTTTCGAAAGTAAAAATAAAAATATTTAGGGGGGAATTAAATTTCATATATCAATAGATATTTGTTTTATATAAAAAAATTTGTTTTCTAACAATCTTACATTTCTTAGTAAGAATTTTCTTAATATATTAATCTTCTCAAGATTTGTTTATATTTGAACCAAATAAATTATTTCGATCATATTAATTAACAATTAATCTTTTTATTTTAAAAGAAAAATTAATTATTAAAATAAGTAATAAGCGAATTACAAATTATAAAGGATCATTGATTATAAATTTTAAAATTCATCACCCAAACATATATGATAAGAAATTATAAATATTTCTAATTAATAACATTAACTGCTCTAAATAAATATTTATAGCTGTAGGAGTATAAATATTTTTAATAAAGATCAATTGAATTAGACTATTTTATTTTAATATAATTATATGTTATCAAGAAAATTTTAAATATAGTAAGTTATATTTTACGATAGTATTAATACTTTAGTTGTTTTTTAAAAAGTATTTGATAATTTGTATAAATAGTAACAAATTAATTTTTTTTGTCGACTTAATAAAGAATATACTACTACTTAATTTATGAAAAAAGGAAGTATAGAAATTAATTTAATCCTTATTTTAATTAAATATATTGTCATATGTAAAAAATAAATAATAATCCACACATAGCCTTTATTGATCTTTGCATTATTTAAATTCTATATTTAGAAATAGCTTTTATAAATTTCGCAAAAATATTTATTTCTCAATATTAGAAAGAATCTTGGAATTAATTATTATTGATATAATCCGACTATTATTCTTTAACATTTTTAGTTTGTTATTTTTCTTTTGATTAATTTTATTTAATCGGACTTCGTTTAAACAAAGAAACTATTTTGCCTAGTATCCCCATAATAAATAAAATAATAGAATAATATACTCTCACATTTATTTATTAATTAAGATTAAAGTTAAAATGTTATAATTATCCCCTTCTTCTCTAACTCCTTCTTTTCCATATTTAAAACAAAATAAATAATAATATTTAATATTCTTGAGCTTTTAAATCAAATCTTTTAAGACTTTTAATTAGATTGCTAAAATCAAGACCAAGTTTATTACAATATATAGCATTGATAGTACCAATTTAAAAATAAAATCTATATATTAAAATATTTGAAATAATTACATACCATAGGCAAGAATCCCATATTAATTTTAAATTCATAATCCAGTGTATACTAATCTAAAAATGGAATATAGGCGTATATTACTAGCATCACCATACATTCATTGAAGAATTCTAGCTAAAAATAATATGTTAATTATTTTACATATATATACTATTAACCAATAAAATTTAAATTAATATAGTAAAAGTATTATATTTAGCTTGTTTCTGTATGATTCAATAAATGGTTTTTAATATAGCACATAAAATACTACTGAGAGTTACAAAAATAATATCAAATTATGTTGTAATCCTTAACTGAAATCGAAAAACACCAAAATTATAGGATTATATATATATATATATATATATAACTAGTAGAAATAGTATAATTATAAAATTAGTGAGAATAGAAATCTTCTTGTTATTTTTATTGCAGTGTAAACATGACAACCATCTCTTAAGTCTTCTAAAAGTGGACTAAAATATTTTACCAGATATTTGTAATTTTTATGCTTTTGAGTTAAATTTGAAGTTATCATATAACTAAGTATAGGAAATGCTAAACATATCACAAAATAATAATTTATAAAAACAAAAATTTTATGTATTCTTATGTTATTACAAAAGCCACTAGTGCTAGCATTGAGCTAGAAATTTCCGCAAAGTTGTTAAATTCTAACTATATAAATATTTAATCAATTATATTCTTACATTATTTATGTTCACTGAGGATCCTATAAATAGCTCCAAATATATCCATATATATATATATATATATATATGTCTATAATGAATATTAATAAAATTAAATATGATTCAATAAGAAATCTAATTGGTACTGCAAAAAATAGTGATTTTTATAGATAACCTTTAAATCACCTGACTCTTGGAAAATTTTGCTGCTAAAAAAGCATAAGAATCAATGTAAAAATTATTGCAAAAACTATTGCAATCATCATGTAATAAATCAATCCAAGATTCTTAATAAAATTTATTGATTTATAGCCCATAATTTCGAAATATTGATTTTTAGCATATTCTTGTTCTTGAAATTAGTCTTCTGAATAGAGTATTCCATCAATTTGTTATGTTGAAATAAATTGAAAGCTAAACTTTAAAATATTAGGAATTTTTATTGTAAACAAATAAAAGTTTTAAATTTAGAGATGTCGTTGATGAAAGAAAAGAAGAATTGAATATTTGCAGGAGTGCTAATTATCATTAATGGTAAATGTGTAATGAGTTAAAATCCAGCTATCATTCCCCAGAGATATTTTAAACTCTAGCTCCTATAATTAAATTTAAAATCATTTTTCGTTTTACATTAGCAAGTTTATGATTAAATTAGATCCCATTAAACTTTGCATCGATACAGAAGATGTGCCTCCAACACTGCTCAACAGAGCTAGTAACCCTTTAATTTATAATAAATTAATTACAAAAATATTCCTTGGCTCATTTAGGGAGGTATGATCTTGTTAATTTCATAGTCCTCTGGGATAATACTTTGCCTTATCACATTTGTATACATGAAATTAAGCTTAAATTGAATGTACAAAACATCCCAGTCCTAATATAAATATGATCAACAATAGAAAATATTCTTACACCTGATTACGAAATCGAGGTGATATCTTCGAAATGTAATTGAATCTTCATTAAATTGTCAGAGTATGTTTCTATAGTATAATTTACAAGTGACTTCTAGCTTTATTGTTCAATTTAAATGACCAAAGTTTGGTTTAATATCTCAACATCAAAAAGATTCTATAAAAATAATAACTTAAATAATCATGATTAGTCATTGAATCAGAAAACCTTATATAAGCAATAACAGTTGGCGTTATTTTTGTTATTTTAGCGCTTATATATTTAATAATACCAAGTTATTTAATTTGTTTTGCAATATTGTTAATTTCTTAATTATATTTGGCTAAACTATCCGTCTATTTTGGTTAAGCAATTACTTTTAATGTGAATGAATATTTGCTTTGTAAAGGTGCTTAATTTATATCTTGAATAATCACGTTGATTTTATACTATTTATCTAATGAGCCAATTAGGATAATACAAATCCATAAATAAGAGTAAATTAATAATGTTTTTTGTGAATGTCTGGGTTGAATTCAATTTTGGAATTTTTTATAGTTGAAAATATTATAGCATCTCCTGCGTCTAACACTATGACAAAGTTATCATTTTCGAGGTCTGTTACTTGAGGGAGATATACTGTCAGAGATTCTCCTGCTTTTACTTCTTGATCTTTCAACTCAGAAGCGAATTTTTATAATAAGAAAATAGTTTTAATTTTGGAGCAGTATTTTTAATTGAATATTCATCTAGAAGAGCTAAATTCCATACAATTTAATAATAAAATAGTAAGACACTAAGTTTCATAAATTTTATATTTTAAACATCAAAGCTAAAACATTAACATACCAATCTATAGTTTCATTGAATTCAAGGCCATAGTTCATTTTTAATGTCCATATTATCTTAACTTTATTTAAACCTACATAAGCAGAGTCGTTTGTAGAAACCTAAAATTTTTTCTAAATAGAGTTAAAAGTGGCTCAATATATATAGTTAAAATATCTTAATTACTCAATTTTGTGTTATATAGTTAAAAAAGAATCAATTACAAATTTATTGGCTATGGGGGAGTCTTGTTCTGCTGACATATTTACCGTAAATGGGCAGTCAGTTAATTAATACTACCAAGTTAGATTTCCAATTAGAAATTATGATGAAATTTATCCTAGCTAAACATTTATCAATTATTAAATGAAATATAATCTCAATTTAAATTAAAATCTATTAAATTTATTATATTAAGGTTTAGTAAGTTAATATAAATTTAATAAAATTTAAGAAATAGTAATTATAAGTCAGGTTCTAAATTGTAGGCATAGTTAATATTTAATAGTTTTCTTCACAGAATTATTTTATTTCTAGTTCAAAGCTGAAAGATTGAAATTTAAAGATTATTGCAAATAAATATTATTATTTCATATTTGAATAAAAATAAATGGGCGTGAGAGATCAGAGATACGATTGGAAAAGATTTCTGGAACAGGATTTTGAGCGGAATGGAGTAAGCTCATATGAATGAATAAGGCATGACTTGGATTCTAAATATTAAGCGATGAATTATAGCTTTAAAAATTGAGTGGAACAAACCCAGATATAGTCCATAAGCTCACATAAATGCTGCCAATTTGAAGTCTTAAAAAACAAAAATAAAGAGGATAGGAAGTTAGAAGTCTTAGGTCAAGCAGAAAATATTTTTACAGAGAGGATAGAATTGAGGTAGAGGGCAACCGAATTTTAAATAAATGTGTTCTAAATAATAATCAGATTTCACCCATTATAAATGTATCATTTCATTCTTATTAATTTCCCTTAAGCTATTTACTACTGCTATAACTATTTTCATAAATATTATAAATTTCCTTAGGATGGTTTGATACAAATAACCAATATCAACTTAAACAAAAAGCGTAGTATAATTTATGTAATATCTAATTGATAATTTAAACATTTTTTTTATAATGTCTAATGCTGTCGAAGGGGTATATGAAAATGGTATGTTTCCATAAGGATGAATATTAAAAGTTTAGCATTTTTATATGATATATTTACACTAATTTGAATGTTTTGAAATCCTCTATTAATTTTTAAATTTATCAATAAGAGACATATCAGTCTAGTAAATTGCATTTATTGCATTCACAACTGAGTTATTCGTGCTTATTTTAATAGTATATGTGGTGTTAGTCTCTAGACAATTGTTTATAGTAAATGTTCCCAAATTAGCAGTACATGGGTAATTTACATAGCAAGTGACTCTAGGTTTTCAAATATTAGAAATAATATTATGCAAATCACATGAATATATTTATGTGAATTTTATTTGTTATTAAGGTTGAACTAATTGATTGAAAGTGTAGCTAATTTCACTTGTTAAATGGTTTGAAGTTGTTCCATATATTTATTTAATTTTGTTTCATAATAGTCAGTATATTGAGAATTTAAAAAAATACTAGATATGCTATAATTTATATTAATTCCAGGCCAGAGCTGCTGCTTGCTATTTTGTAAATTATTTTCTATATTTAACCAAGCTGGTATTAACACTACATCTGTAGATACTATAATTTCTTAAGCTTCAACATAATCAAAATCATAAATCAAACTGTTCATTTATTAATATATATTCCAAAATAATAAAATTAGAATTATAAATATTTTATTTGACAATATTAAATCGTTCATATTGAGAATGATGATAGGGGCCACAGTCTTAGGAACTATATGATAGTTTTGAACAAATGGATCTTATAGATTGAAAAATGAACCTGATCTCTAAATGTTATCAAAAGTGTTTCTCATAAATATTAATTTATACATTTTCAGTAATAATTGCATATTTTCTCATATTTTTATAGTAAAAATTGTAATTGTGTTTAAGAAACCAACAAAAAATAGTGCATTCTATGATTGTAGATAAAAAATTCAAAATTTTGGTTAATTTATTTGAATTTTAAATAGTGAAATAAGAATTATCGATTTATACTTAATATCCAAAATTGAATATTACTAAATTAATGATAAAAGCCATCATATATCATGATACTAAAAGAATCATCCAAAGTAAATAATTTATAATTAATTTAATATATTGTAACCCCACCAATAATTTATTGAGTTTCCAATATAAAAATATCCTTCCGATTACTAATTTGCTTAATTGAAGATAATATTAATATATGTGAGTTTAAAAGATAGTAATTATATTAAAGATTAGAAGGCAAAAATAATAAAGAAAGGAAAACCATATTCTTAAAAGACAATTGACAATAGACTGAAAATATAATAACATTCCAAAAATATTTAATTTATAGCAATTATACATAAAAAACACTGAAAAAATTTAAATTATTTAGATGCTTTAATATATCAATTAACAATAACTTAATGTTTTGTAAGATACTTGAAATTATAGCATAATCAAAGAAATATCTTTTTTAATAATGACACGTTCTATATTTATGTGATATTTCAAAGATTACAATGAAATATTAATTTGTTGATAGTTTCCTCATATCATGTTAAAAAAATTTATCATTTAATAAGTAATTTATATTGGCTAAATGCAATTTTACTTAATTAGTTTAATATTAATATATTTTTTAAACGATTCACCGTCGATACTAAATTTTATAAAATTATTTTTATTCATTGATGTTGAGTATTATTCACGTTTAATAAATTAAATATTAATATTAAAACTATTACTGTCCTTACATAATGTCATGTATCATTAATTATTAATCAATATTAGATACAAATAATTTTGAAATTAATAAGCTTACTGAAACTATTTACTCCAAATAATTTTGAAGATTTAAAAATTAATTAACTTAGTAAGTATAATTGTACACCCATGAATGTCTTAATTATTTTTTAAAAAGGAAAGTAAATTGATAGCTATTTAAAAAGTATGTTTGAATATTTTTAAATTGATTTCAATTGGAACCTAAATGAAAAGATTTAAAGAGTTTATGGGTTTTGATTATTATCAAGCATAAAATTTACTCTATAAAAAATAGCAAATACACGTTCATCAAAGGATTTAGAATTAACTTTATTAAGATTGAATATATCATTTAAAAGGGGACCCACAATTATTTAAAGGGTTTATGGTATTAAAATATTATTAATATTTAGACTTATTCAGAAAATATTGTATTATTATTAATTTTTTTATAAATTAAGATTTAAATCAATAAATTATGATTGATAAATAAAAAAAATATTTGAACTGGAATTTGTCAAATTTATTTAAATCAAAATTTAGAATAAATAAGAGCTTTAGTAAATACAAAAGTTTTTTTCGTTTTAAGTTATAAAAAAATTTAAAATACCTTGACTAATTTAATTAAAAAATAGAAGAAAAAATATTAGTGTTCTTGATTTTTTGGTTGGTAATTATTTCTTTATTTATTTAATATATTTTAATCCATTATCCTTATTTTAATTTATATTATCACGACAGGACTTCAAATAATCTTATATTTTACTTTTATTGATTATGATTAATTTTATAAATAAAAATAAATTATCTATTAATAATGAATGAATTTGGGAGGTCCCATTCAAAACCCCAAAACCCTTTCAGTAGTTTGATTGAGTTTTTGATTGATAAAAGTAGACTATTAGTGCATACTTTATTAGGGTTTTAATAGGGTTTATGTAGGGGTTTAATGTTTAAATATTAGTATTTTAAGTGAGTATAACAAGCGAGTTTTTAAAATATTTCACACAAACATAAGCTTAGAGTCATGTGGCAGTTCTCTGAATTTTATCTTTCTAAGTTGATGTTTGATTGTTTCTATTGTTTGTTAATTCTCTTAGCTTGGCTTGATAATAGTTGAGTATGCAAGTTCTCTGAGACCTCCATTTATTTTATTTTTATCGAGATATTATTTGATTCTCTGCTTAGAATCTCTCTCACCCCTGCAGCTAAAGTAATCGTTTCTTGGCATGTCGCTCTCTATTATTATTACTGCTAGAGCCCAGATATCCCATTAAGTGTCTCCATCTCTCCAATCCTCTCTCTCTGGGAAATATCCAGGAGTGCCGTATACATTTCCTTATGCAGAAGCTTGCACTCTTTGAGCTCTGTTGAAGTCAATAATATAAACTCTAAGAGGCTGAAAGTTCATCATGATGTTCTCTGGCTTTAAGTCTCTATGAACATAACCTAGCTTGTGAAGCTCTTCAATCCCTTCAACTATCTGCTATACTATCTAGCTAATTTATCTCTGACATCTATTGTCAGATAAAAAATCTATGTAAGTCATTTCAAGTAAAGGAAGCCTGAAGGCTACATGATCTTTACCAAGTAAAATAGCATCAAGCTAGATGATATGCTGCACGCACTTATTTCACTTTGCCTTTTAAAGAGCATAATACTCATTAGCAAATTCTATTTGATTTTTGTCATCAGCAAGGAACTAATTGAATGGATATGTCTTGTAAGCATATTAGTCATCTGTAATGACTCTCTTCTCTATTTTATCTTCAAGAGTGAGGTAGCTTTATAAGCAAGAATCTAAGTCAATAATTTTTAATATGGGAATTTTCATTGCCTCTATTTTAACCATGATTTTATTGATCTCAGAGACTGGAAAGTTCTTGACTTGCTTTCTTCATTTTAACTTTACTTCTAGACTTCAACTCTAAGAGACTCCACTGGGTTTCTTGATCTTTTCTTTTAGAGGAATCTATTCCCAGTAGGTTCATGAATAAAGACAAAACTTTAATTGTGCTTTTTCTTTAAGTGCACTTTAAGGTCTCTAGTAATGAGAATATGGCTTTTCACAGAACTCACAGACATACTTCCCATCTTTCTTTTAATGCTTGAGATATAACCGCGGCATATCGTTGTGTATATCTCTCAAGTGTCTCTTATAAGTTGACTTGTAAGGGAAAACTTTATTGCATTCTTTGCATTAATAATCAACTTTGGCTGGGATTTATTAATGCTCTATGGCGGGTTGTTTAACCTCCACCTCAATTTGC
>ARYC01001629.1:0-10910 GCA_000711775.1 Oxytricha trifallax
TGGTTAACATATAATAGTACTTTAATGTTTAATAGTAAAATATAAGGGTCTCTAATAAGTCTAAACAAAACACCAATGCAAATCATTCTGAGATTACCAAAACAATATTTAAGCCGAATCCGATAGGATATTTATAATTTTAAATGAATCAGTTTGATTAACTTTTGCTTCCAACAGGAACTCTCTCATTCACCCACACGAACCTGGATATTCTTAAGTTCATCCATGAACGATCATTTGGAGACTTGTAAATTGAACGGCTTCTTCACTACATCAAGATAAACTTTCATTGCAAGAACTCCAAGCAAAACTTCTCAGGTTCTCTCTCTGCCCTCGAGTTTCTTGCATCAGGAATTCCATTCAACGTGACATTGTTCATGAAGAAGCTGATCCAGTGCAAAGATGCCAGCCATAATTTCAGGGAGCTATTCTACAGGCCATTCTTCACATTCGTCTTCAAGACTATTGACCCCTCCTCTCTCAACAACGTAGTTCACTCTGAGTTTACTTTGGAAGACGGTAAAGTGTTCTGTGCTAAGATGAGTGAATGGCTTCGATAAATGCAGCATGACATCAAAATCGATGCAAATTCAAGCAATGGGAGCACCTTCTACACTGCAACATGCCAATCCTTTGAAGCTATGTACAACATGTCTGATCTTCCCAAACTTAAACAAGGGAAGATAAACAACTCCCTCGTCAACAGAGTCTTTAATCTATCTGGCCTTGAGTTAAAAGATGAACTAATGGAAGAATTCAAGAACAAGTTTGCCGATCCCTCACATGCTGATTTTATCAATGAGATCTAAAAACTTATCGAGGATTCTGACAAAGCTGAGAAAGATAGACTGAAAAAGATCATGACCTCTAAGTCTCAAGCTAACCCCTCACCTTCAAGCCCACCTCCGAAGAGTGGAAGTAAGAGCATCAATTCCTCGAAGAGTAAAACTCAAGTTAATGCTACTGGTGATGCTGCCAATGATTCTTCCAGCGATGATGTCAATGATGCAAAGCAGGGTCACTAAAGACAGAGCAACTTCTTCCACCAAAGAAACACTACCTCTTAGAAGAAGACCTCCTTCATGAAGAGTTTGGGGAACACACATACTCCAGACCATACCAGGAACAGGCACACAAGCTATGGACCTAATCTGAGACTCCAGAGCAACTACAGAAGGAGCAGCATCCACAACAATCATTCTGACTCTGAAGAAAGAGAGTTTTACCCAGATAAGTCAAGGATGAACACCTCTTTCAGGTCAAACACTCCCATCAGCCAACAGTTCAGCAGCTAGAAGGACCCCATCAAGTACAGACAATCAGATTGTGATCCTACTGAAGTCATGATGAGCTAAGGATACATCAAACCAGTCTCAACAGGGGTAGACGACGCAGATTGGGCGAATGAAGAAATATAACTCGTAGAAGACTACAAAAATCTCTGCAAGGAAACTATCCCCCAAAACCTCACAGATGAGGATTTCAAAGAAGGAGCTCAGCTACTAGCTGAAGATTTCAGAAAGGACTTCGAATAAGACAAGACATTGTCAAGCTTCTATCTTCTCAAGTTCTACACAACAACGTTTGATGCTGGTCATGGAAATTCTACTGTCAACTTCTGCTATGCAAACAAGAGCCTTGTCAAGAAACAGAAAGCTCATGTGCGATCATCATGCTTCTCTACCAATGCTCAAGACCAAATTTCGGTGTCTGAAGGATCACGATCAAGACTGGTCCCCAAGAAGAGAGCTCAACGGGCTGACGCAGAAGATCTTTTCGAGGAACACAAACACAAGTAATAAAAGAGAGATTCTTCCAGAGTCAACGCCCCAAACCAAAATCCAAACGACGTGGAGGAGGAAGAGAAAAACGAAGAAATGATAGTAGATGAAGAGGGAAACCCCATCGATCCTGACAGTGCCCAACATCATACCATCCCAATAAGAAAGGAGCTGGACTACAAGGCGAGAAGTGCAAATTCCAGTGCCAAGAAGAAACAGAGACCCAGAGAGAGAAATGCATTTATGATCAGAAATGAAGACCATTAGCTGTTCACTCGCTTATGGTGCGTGAAAGACCATTTTAAGGATTTGAAGAGTCAGAGATCTTCTAACTCCCATACATGATTCAATAAGCCATCGACTGCTATAATTATGTTGCTGAGTACTTGGCAAAGGAACACTACAACTTCACTGGTTCTCCCTTTATTCTAAACCCCCACTGCAGGCTTATGTTATCCCTTTTCATATTCTTATGTAGTGCAGTATAAAATAAGTTTAGAGACTTTCAGTATAGAGACAATTACAACTCATTCAACCCAACAGTGAACTTTAGTTATTTGGAAACTAGTCGAGCCCATTCAACACCCTATCTCGACTAAGTGATGTACCTTGCAAACGTGCTATGCAACGGTTTAATCTACGTTGAGAGAGGATCCTTTTGGATGCTGCTTTGTGCCCTCTTCAAAGCTACCCCCCAAATTGTGGTGAACAATCTCTTCCTGATCCCCTAAAATTCCCACTCCAAGAAGGCCTCTGCTTGTTGGTGTTTGATGAATTCTCTAAAGCCCACGATGTTAAACTGATAGGTTCGACTGATTACACCAACGAACACTGCTATGAATTGGCAAGCTTTACCCAGCAGTTAGCAAATAACAAAGACTCCTTTTCAAAAATCCTGCAAGATGGGGGTTCTATCATTGTAGAGTTAATCTTCAGATAGCTGGATACTTTCATCCCTCTATCAATCTTTTGCGTCATTCGGGAAAACTCCAACCAAGAATTGGTTATCAAAAACAGTTTCTACAAGAAGGCTATTACTATACCCAAAAGCTTTGATTCTAAAGATAGCCAACTGAAAGAGGCTTTCCAGATCTTGACAAAAGACTTTACTGATGATGGCTAGTTCTACACTGGGGTGAAGCAAGTGTTCGAGGTTCGCTTCCATTCCTGCTAGCTAAAGGTTAAAATTCCCCAAAGCCCCTTAGGCTAGTATTAAGATTTCCAATACAGATCCAGAGAGTTCTTTGCGAGATATTTTTCTATGTAAGTTTTCTTTTAAATTTGACTTTCTTAAAGGTACTGCTTTACAAGCTTTTAAAGGGCTATCATCGATTTACACAGGGGTATTGGGTACCTTCAGAACCAAGTGAAAAGGTTGACCTATGAGTAAGCTCCAGCAAAAAAAAATTATGACCATCTCTCCAAATCACTGCGAGAGTATTATCTCACTTGATTATGAAGATCTGGCTATAAATCTATATGTTGATGATTTTGAACAGCAAATCGTTGATAAGTTCAGTAAGTTACAACATTTTTAACCCCTTATTTAGACTCGATCTTTTCATTATATTTAAATGAGTGTCTACATTCAGATAGAGAATCTGTTTGTCCTTTATGCTTGATAAACTGTATTTACCAAATGAATGGGCTCTATAATTTTGTTATTAACGCCCTCAAAGAGTCGCATCCACATTTAATGGATATAAGCGGGATAAATGGCCTAATTTAAATTACAAATATTGTGCAAAAAAGCATGACTGATTCTCTCAAGCGTAGAGAGAAAAACTGTATGCATTTTACACCTCTTCGTAAGCATTCTTCCCTGTCCGTGACACTTCTTTAGATTCGTGAACATAAGTGATTAAGAGTTCGAATTTAATCCAGACTCTCTTAACTGGGAGCTCCCCGAGGATCTTAAGGTTGCAATAGGTATGATTAAAAGTCTACCTGAGCATGTGAATACTGCACCTCCAAATAACTTCCTTGCAACTCAAAGGAGAACCCCTGATAAAAAAGTAGCTGCACTTGCTATAAATGTGAATTAAGCTGCAACCAGAAACCACTTGAATCCAACTGCCAGAGAGCAATCCCAAATTGAGCATTAAAAATTTCTTCCCTACTTTGAGGCTTTCAAGCCCATATTCTTCTTTGCGTTTAGTGCAAAGCATGACCCTTCACAGTAAGTCTTATTGGTATTAACACTACTATAGTAAAGTCATTATCCAACAAGATTAGTTCTATTTGAACATGGCTACTCAACTTATCAGGTAGCCCGATACTTGTGAAATGATCCAAGAAATCACTATCTCCAACATTATCTAGCAAAACAAACCTCATCATATTGAATATGATCAAGAGTTGCAAGACAGAGAGGCAAGCTTTATGCTCGATTAAGAGAGCAGAGAGAGTTACTTGAGGTATAAGGATGTTGAAAGAATGCTGTAGTCAATTGGTGACCTCACACAAGCCCAATTTGAAAACAATTACCCTCCAGCTTAAAGTAATGTTCCCAATTTCAATCAGCTGATAAACTAAACCCCTTACCCCCAACACTTGAACTACCAACAACAGTTCACATCACCAACTCCCAACCAGATCACCCATAACCCCACCCGCCTCAGCTTCTAATTCAAGTTTCTTGTCACTAAGCTATGAATTACTTATTGAATACTTAGCAACCCTACTAAAACCGAGGACTCACGTCATACAGCCAAAGATCTGGAAATGTTACACCTCCCTCCAACAATCTCATAGCCCCCCAATACCGTTGGTACTTACCAAAAAGCTGTTTAACAGAGATAGGAAAGCCAGAAGAGGAATAATAGACGCTATAAATATGGACAGTCTAGCAAGTTCCAATAACCTATGAAGAGTGCTCATGAAACCATCGAATTCTTCAAGACGAAGGCAGGACTAAATAATATATTGAGAGCTCAGTAGCCAGCACAAGCTATTAATCAATTTTCAACAGTAATTTGAAGTTGGAGGCAGATCCCCCAGAAGTCAATCTGATTAAGGCAAGAGACTTAACAACAACCAAAACCCCAGCATTGACTCACTGGAAGGCGACTACCTACAATCACAATTTCAAGGTTCTTTGGGAGATCAAGCATTGCAAAATAATCTCCAGAACAGCCTCGGCAGCTAGGATTAGTAGCACTCTGATCAGGATGAGGTTGTACCTTCAAACAATCCTCAGATGAGCAGCAATCAAATGGACCAATTCTATCAGCAGTACTACCAAGGTCTCAGCCAATCAGGAATGTACTACTCCAAAGGATCCCAGCATCAGAATAACGTGTTTGGTGGCAAGGACATGAGTTCAAATCCATATCTCTAGAAGCAGTCATTCAAGGATCACTCCACCGATGCAACTCACCCAAGCCCAATCAATGGACCAGCAACCTAGCATGCTAACAAGATGGGAAACCTTGGGGGTCATTCTGATTCAATCGTCGAAGTACAAAGCAACTCTGACAATGAGAAGAGAAAGTCGAGAAAAGACTAAGAGGGAGCCACCAAAAACCCTGCAAACAAACAAAAGCAGGCTGATCCTGCCATGAAAAGAGACTCAAAGTCAAAGTAGAAGAAGAAGGAGAAGAAGGCAGCAAGAGATTCAAATGCAAACAAACTGTCAGCCTCTGCCCTTGCAAAGACTAAGAAATAGAGAGTTGAAGACCAAGAAGAGTCCATCGAGGAAGATTAGGACCTTTGATGAGCAAGCTTTGTGAGAGACTCAAGAGACCAAGATGAAGCAGTCAACATGCAATGCACGCTTATGGGCAGCATGGATCAATAGACTAGCTTAAGTTTATTTTAGATTTGTTTTAAGTTATTTTGTTTCACTAAGTTTTATTGTTCATCTATATTTTGTGTCTTAACTCTCATTCATAGTTAGTATAATGTCTATTAATTGCTTTCTATAATTCCCTTCTCATGCCCATCAACCGCTTTGCTTGCCAGAGTACGTTGAAATGCCTGAATTCCCTTCACACTACAACAGTGCTTTATAATTTAATTCCCCTCTTATTAATTATTAGTAAATTAAAAACCAGGAAGCACCGATGGAACAGCTAAACTACAGAGACAAGCAGAACGAACCACTCAGGGTAATTCGTCTACCAGCACAACACGCCCAAAGCGGACTAGGTGCATGTGTACAGGAAACGCAAGTATCTGCAGCAAGACGATGCTTTCGAGATGGAGAACCATAAAGGCGACCTCTTCTGCAAGTTCGAGGAATTCAACATCAGTGTAAAGGCTGGTGCCGAGTTCAAACTTATATTATATGGACTTTGGTAGTATTCGATAAAGATTTTGGTCAAAAAGTATCTTTAGATTCGTAGATTAGTGACTAAACGCTGATAAAATGTTTATTGATAAATGAATCTTCAAATCTCCTGAGTCTTGCAATTGATGCTATCTTATAAATTCTTAATGGAAACTTTTAATTTCTTAAGGAATTGATCATGTTGATCCTCAGATCATATGGGATCTCGTAGTTCAATTCGAAAGTTTATAATTAATCTTGCAAGGGAACAATTTCAGTAGGTGCACTAAATAAATTGAAAATCATTATAGGTATCTTACGGTTCGAGTGCATGATGTAATACTTCAGGAATTTCTCTTTGGGTTTAATTCAGATAATTTTGCAAGATTTCCTTGAAGAATTATGAAATAACTCATGATCATTGTATTAGCCAACGATTTTTTGAATTGCCTCCAGAATTTCAGTCAAATGATTAAGTGTATGGACACCATACCAGGGGTCAAAGTTCTCATGACCTTTCATGAAATGATTTCCTCAGTGGCCATCTCATCTAACATTATAATTATTTGAAATATACTTTGTTTCTGTAGACGCATTATTTCTTTGCGAAGCTACACCACCCTTTCTTTAGGATACAGATAAGAAATACGTGAGTAGATGTAGTCGTATGTTTACTTATTTTGTTTAAAAAAAGTAGTACCCTTCATTTACTCGTAAGGGAGCTGGTCAATAAGCTGGAGCAAATACTTTTCACCCTTCATTAAATCAATAACGCAGTACTGGAATTCCTGGACGTTATACCTATAGATGAATAATTTGAGCAAACTTGGAATTCTTACATGCTGAAGAATCTCACTAGGACATCTCTTGCTCTTGGCATGAAATCCGCTGGCCTACCAGCAACAGTGAACTTGGGTTTGGGCAATCTCTTGCATTAACAAAAACGCAATAAAAATGACAAATTCTGACCGACTTTAAACTCGTCACTACAGAACAGCTCGTTGATGAGGTTTGAGACAAGCATTTTTTAACCTGGGTTTATGGAATACCATTGAGGAAGCGTGAAGATGCCTCTCTTCATTGACATGGTTTCCAGTTAGTAATTATGATATATTTTAAGAAAAATAGAAAATTATAACAACTTGATTAACAATAATAGCAATAGTAATAATATGGATACAAAATGTAAATCTTAAAAATCAATTTTATCTTCTCAAATACCTAGTTTTGCAATTTGTTCTTATCATCCTGTTGCTTCCTTTGCCTCTTCGTTGCAGCCTAACCATCACCACTCTTACCAGGTACAACCTATATAAAAAATAATTTCAGATATGTTTTTTGTAACTTACATTTTTTGTGAGTGACACTGCACATTCTGATCAGACATTTTTATTATTTCTAATATTGTTAATTTTATTGTTATAATTCTATTTTCCTTAAAATATATCATAATTTGTGTTCTCTCTTATAACAACATACTGAGCCTTTGGATTACCTTCATTTTTGTTAAAAAACCAAAGATCCACAACTACTGAAGAGTTCCAATGTACCCATTCTGATATTATCTGTTTGTTTTCATAATAAATTGCTGTAAATGATGGCACGAGATTTAAGTCTTGTTTCTCATTATGAATAATGTGCATAAGTTTTATGTCATACTGTGATAGCCTAAAATCAAAGACAAGCATATTCATGACAGCAGTAAATGGGAAGCTCAAACGATTAAGATATTACTTATTCGTAATATATATTCCATCTGCCTTTAACAAGCCGGCAAGAAGCATTGTGAATGATTGCCTCTCAACTTATATAAGTCCATCTTACAGTATATTTGCCACTCCATCAATTGATCCAAGTGCTCATCGCGCTCTTCTTATGGTTGGATCTTAGGCTTAAATATAAATCTGTCATTAAAAGCCTATCTTTAGCTTCTGGATTAAAAATTTATGAATTTTTCAGTGTTGGGAGTTACTTAGTAAGCGTGGCAACAATTGATTAGTCGGTAGTTTTAAGAGTCGAAGAAGGGGGTTCCTGTTAAAATCTTCTTATCTTGTGGGCATAAAGTGCTTTGAACATAGTCGTTTAAAAGCAGGTCGCTATTCATCATTTTGTTTAGTGTCATGGACTCTGATGAAGAGAGACAAAGGACTGGGTAGAGCATTAATGCAAAACAAACAGAAACTGGGTCAACTTCTTTGCTTTAGTTTTCAGGCTTAAAATCGACATGCATTACTTTGCAATTACTTAAGCTTTTCTTAAGATTTTCTGTATGAACTGCCATCACAGTACTTTTGTAAACAGCTTTCAAATTTTAAAGGGCTTAGCATTGGATTCGTTAAATTATTGTTTGCGCTTCAACTTTTCAAATAGATCGCTCACATCTGGTTTGCTTTAGCAGGCCTTTTCCCTTTTTGTTAAGATTAAATTAGATTGCTTTCATCCGGTTTTTCTTATTATAATTAATCTTAATGAGCTTCTCTATTTTAAGCTGCTTATTGTTATGCCTACTTCTAAACTTTACTCCTTGCCAAACTAATGGATTTTAATGAAACACAGGATATTGCTCTTTCATCCACAATGTCATTAGCATGAAGGGGTATAATTTTGAGAAACTAATTTTTGCAATTGATATTTATATTTTTAATGTAAAGCTTGTAGAGCCACCAGCCTTTAACTTGACTATTGGTGAGATTTTCCTCATAGGTGATCAGTTATCAGCAACTGAATCTTGGATATTCTAGAATGAAAGCGGATTATCAAGACACTCCTTAAGTGAACTCTTATGCTCTTCCTTCTGGTTTTTCTCCAGAAGGTCATTGATCTTTTACTGACTTTTCAGTGGAGTGGGTACCTAGTTGTTATTTAGATTCATCTATGATTGGTAATCCTCGACAGTTATTTAGCTTTTTATTAAATCGTTAAAAACCTTGATTTTGGAGGGATCGTTTCTCACGAAGTTGCTTTAAATACTTGAGGACCTTTGTTGAGTGGATTGTTTAATCAAAGGACTGGATTTTTTCTATAGATAGCTGAGATTGTCCTACTATTTTTAATGATCAATGTTATCTTCAATATCTCCATTGTCATCACCATCTTATTGGCCTTCATGGTTCTCATTAACATCATAATCAAGGCCATTGTTTACGAAGCTTGACTGTCATCACTTTAATCATCACTGCCACTGTCACTTGCAGGTAGACTCTCCCCTTTTCAACATGCAAGGCACAATGATTTGAAAGAATTAATACCCTCTTCAGTATCCTTAAAAAATTATGTCTAATCTTTGTGATCTAGATTGATAGTGGCAGTGTAATCAGTAGAAAACGAGAGCAATTAAATTCTCTTTCTGGCTTTGTGCATGAATTCTTTTGTGATTGTACCTGGAGTAAAAATTGTTTGATTAGTATGTAGTGTGCCTTTACCAATAGGTTCGCTAGATTAGCTAATAAAGTCGAAGCCAGAAATGTTATTATCTTTTAGCTGATTAACAAAAGTCAACAATCATAAGATCTTTCAAAATAGGCAGGGGTTATAGAATGTAAGCCTAATAACTGAGTAAATGTTTGCCACTAAAAACTCCGGTGAAAGCATTAACTAAGGTTAGCAATTAACCATTATTAGGTTGTTTTCCATCTATCGCCTTCAAGAATACACAGAACGAAATGATGTTTGTTGAATGAACTGTAGTAAAGAAATCGAAGATACTGCATTAAAGAAGAGTTTTTTTGTTATCAGTAGAATTATCTTATACAGGGATCGCATGTATAACCTCTAAGCATGTCGCTTCTTAATTTGCAAGAGCCAAGTTAGCGTTTTTAAGTTTTAATGAAATGGAAAATTGAATATCTGGTCCAAAATTTTTCAGCTGAATGATTTCCTTCATACAAAGTATTAATATATATTATAATCTGGCGATGATTTCAGGATTAAATATAATTAAATTAAAGAGTTCAAATTATATAAACAGCGTATCCTGTCATCTCTCCACAAACCATAAAGCAAGGCCCTTCAATTAACGGCCAGAAGAAATTGCCACAGAATGAAGAAAACAAGCATAGATCGAAGTCTGGCTTCTCACTCTCACATCAATCAATTATTAACGATGAGTTCCTGGACTCCAATTCCCTATAAGATATCAAACCCAGCAAAGTGAAGGTGCAGGAGAAGACCATCATAAAGTGGACGCCAGTGGTCTTGGGCAAGCTCTTCCCTAATGTGATTTAGAAGTCCAAGTTCACCTACAGCTCGGGCAAGGTTATCAATGCCGGCGAGGTGCCGCACATGTGTCAGAGTTGGCGGGTGGAGTCATTATCAAACTTCCCTCTGAATCAATCGCCGAATACCTGAAAAAGAATGTTGATGTATGTTACATGCAAGAGGATGATTAGCTGTGTGGGTTCCTGGAGACTTATCTTTAGAGTATTAAATCTGGGAAGGCTGCTGCTTTAAATTAGAAGAAAGCAGGCAATGGAATTGGAACTGCAGGGCCTGACAACTAGCAGAGTATGGTAACTCTGAACCCCGATCTCGCAAAGAACTCTAAAGTCATGCAGAAAATACTTGAGAGTATTGGCAATAAAAAGAGGGCCAAGAATGCAGATAAAAACCCATTCTTAAAGAAGCGAGATGCCAAGCTGGCCTGTAAGAAATTAGATGCTGTAAGCCTGTACTTTAATGATAACTTGAAGCCCAGGCAGATTGCCAAGAAGTTGAGGATAGGGGTAGACATGGTTTATAGGATAGTTGAGAAGTTCAAGCATGAGATTCAACACACGATTCATGAACCCAAGGCCTTGCAAAAAGTGGGTAGAAAAGGAGTTACTGATAACCCTCTCCTGCTTGATTCGATTCAAAGTTAT
>ARYC01001630.1:0-29689 GCA_000711775.1 Oxytricha trifallax
AAGTTTTATTATAAGAACTGATGAGTGAGTATGTTAAACCTCGATTTTTAGGGTTTTCATGGCAGCGGGAGAGGGTCACGGAAATTCATGAGGTGACCTGGAATTAAGCAAATCCACTAAATTTGGGCCCTGATCAAGAGTGTAACACCGGAACACCAGATATATAGTCATTTTCAAAAGTTATAGGGGGGTCAATTTGTCCATTTTTTGATTTTTAAAAATTGGCCCAGGAGCCGAACCTTTCCCCGGCAAAACTCAACTTGCAATTTATATTTCACAAAAACTCCCGAATATATCAATTCTGGTCATTTAGACCTCGCTGAACACGAATATAAAATCAGAATTAATTTATCTTCAAAACCCGCAGAGAAACAGGCATTATAAGTTTTATTATAAGAACTGATGAGTGAGTATGTTAAACATCGATTTTTAGGGTTTTCAAGGCAGCGGGAGAGGGTCACGGAAATTCATGAGGTGACCTGGAATTAAGCAAATCCACTAAATTTGGGCTCCTGATCAATAGTGTAACACCGGAACACCAGATATATAGTCATTTTCAAAAGTTATTGGGTGGTCAATTTGTCCATTTTTTGATTTTTAAAAATTGGCCCAGGAGCCGAACCTTTCCCCGGCAAAACTCAACTTGCAATTTATATTTCACAAAAACTCCCGAATATATCAATTCTGGTCATTTAGACCTCGCTGAACACGAATATAAAATCAGAATTAATTTATCTTCAAAACCCGCAGAGAAACAGGCATTATAAGTTTTATTATAAGAACTGATGAGTGAGTATGTTAAACATCGATTTTTAGGGTTTTCAAGGCAGCGGGAGAGGGTCACGGAAATTCATGAGATGACCTGGAATTAAGCAAATCCACTAAATTTGGGCTCATGAACAAGAGTGTGATACCGGAACACCTGATATATAGTCATTTTCAAAAGTTATAGGGGGGTCAATTTGTCCATTTTTTGATTTTTAAAAATTGGCCCAGGAGCCGAACCTTTCCCCGGCAAAACTCAACTTGCAATTTATATTTCACAAAAACTCCCGAATATATCAATTCTGGTCATTTAGACCTCGCTGAACACGAATATAAAATCAGAATTAATTTATCTTCAAAACCCGCAGAGAAACAGGCATTATAAGTTTTATTATAAGAACTGATGAGTGAGTATGTTAAACATCGATTTTTAGGGTTTTCAAGGCAGCGGGAGAGGGTCACGGAAATTCATGAGATGACCTGGAATTAAGCAAATCCACTAAATTTGGGCTCCTGATCAAGAGTGTGACACCGGAACACCAATTATATAGTCATTTTCAAAAGTTATAGCGGGGTCAATTTGTCCATTTTTTGATTTTTAAAAATTGGCCCAGGAGCCGAACCTTTCCCCGGCAAAACTCAACTTGCAATTTATATTTCACAAAAACTCCCGAATATATCAATTCTGGTCATTTAGACCTCGCTGAACACGAATATAAAATCAGAATTAATTTATCTTCAAAACCCGCAGAGAAACAGGCATTATAAGTTTTATTATAAGAACTGATGAGTGAGTATGTTAAACATCGATTTTTAGGGTTTTCAAGGCAGCGGGAGAGGGTCACGGAAATTCATGAGATGACCTGGAATTAAGCAAATCCACTAATGTTGGGCTCCTGAACAAGAGTGTGACACTGGAACACCAAATATATAGTCATTTTCAAAAGTTATAGGGGGGTCAATTTGTCCATTTTTTGATTTTTAAAAATTGGCCCAGGAGCCGAACCTTTCCCCGGCAAAACTCAACTTGCAATTTATATTTCACAAAAACTCCCGAATATATCAATTCTGGTCATTTAGACCTCGCTGAACACGAATATAAAATCAGAATTAATTTATCTTCAAAACCCGCAGAGAAACAGGCATTATAAGTTTTATTATAAGAACTGATGAGTGAGTATGTTAAACATCGATTTTTAGGGTTTTCAAGGCAGCGGGAGAGGGTCACGGAAATTCATGAGATGACCTGGAATTAAGCAAATCCACTAAATTTGGGCTCCTGATCAAGAGTGTGACACCGGAGCACCAGATATATAGTAATTTTCAAAAGTTATACGGGGTCAATTTGTCCATTTTTTGATTTTTAAAAATTGGCCCAGGAGCCGAACCTTTCCCCGGCAAAACTCAACTTGCAATTTATATTTCACAAAAACTCCCGAATATATCAATTCTGGTCATTTAGACCTCGCTGAACACGAATATAAAATCAGAATTAATTTATCTTCAAAACCCGCAGAGAAACAGGCATTATAAGTTTTATTATAAGAACTGATGAGTGAGTATGTTAAACATCGATTTTTAGGGTTTTCAAGGCAGCGGGAGAGGGTCACGGAAATTCCTGAGTTGACCTGGAATTAAGCAAATCTACTAAATTTGGGCTCCTGATCAAGAATGTAACACCGGAACACCAGATATATAGTCATTTTCAAAAGTTATAGGGGGGTCAATTTGTCCATTTTTTGATTTTTAAAAATTGGCCCAGGAGCCGAACCTTTCCCCGGCAAAACTCAACTTGCAATTTATATTTCACAAAAACTCCCGAATATATCAATTCTGGTCATTTAGACCTCGCTGAACACGAATATAAAATCAGAATTAATTTATCTTCAAAACCCGCAGAGAAACAGGCATTATAAGTTTTATTATAAGAACTGATGAGTGAGTATGTTAAACATCGATTTTTAGGGTTTTCAAGGCAGCGGGAGAGGGTCACGGAAATTCATGAGATGACCTGGAATTAAGCAAATCCACTAAATTTGGGCTCCTGATCAAGAGTGTGACACCGGAGCACCAGATATATAGTAATTTTCAAAAGTTATACGGGGTCAATTTGTCCATTTTTTGATTTTTAAAAATTGGCCCAGGAGCCGAACCTTTCCCCGGCAAAACTCAACTTGCAATTTATATTTCACAAAAACTCCCGAATATATCAATTCTGGTCATTTAGACCTCGCTGAACACGAATATAAAATCAGAATTAATTTATCTTCAAAACCCGCAGAGAAACAGGCATTATAAGTTTTATTATAAGAACTGATGAGTGAGTATGTTAAACATCGATTTTTAGGGTTTTCAAGGCAGCGGGAGAGGGTCACGGAAATTCATGAGGTGACCTGGAATTAAGCAAATCCACTAAATTTGGGCTCCTGATCAATAGTGTAACACCGGAACACCAGATATATAGTCATTTTCAAAAGTTATTGGGTGGTCAATTTGTCCATTTTGATTTTTAAAATTTGGCCCAGGAGCCGAACCTTTCCCCGGCAAAACTCAACTTGCAATTTATATTTCCCAAAAACTCCCGAAATATCAATTCTGGTCATTTAGACCTCGCTGAACACGAATATAAAATCAGAAATAATTTATCTTAAAAACGCGCAGAGATACAGCCAATTCAAGTTTTATTATAAGAACTGATGAGTGAGTGTGTTAAACATCGATTTTTAGGGTTTTCAAGGCAGTGGGTGAGGGTCAAGGAAATTCATGAGATGACCTGGAATTAAGCAAATCCACTAAATTTGGGTCCTGATCAAGAGTGTGACACTGGAACACCAGATATATAGTCATTTTCAAAAGTTATAGGGGGGTCAATTTGTCCATTTTTGATTTTTTAAATATGGCCCAGGAAGCCGAACCTTTCCCCGGCAAAACTCAACTTGCAATTTATATTTCCCAAAAACTCCCGAAAATATCAATTCTGGTCATTTAGACCTCGCTGAACACGAATATAAAATCAGAATTAATTTATCTTAAAAACGCGCAAAGATACAGACATTTCAAGCTTTATTATAGGAATTGATGAGCAAGTATGTTAGACATCAATTTTTAGGGTTTTCAAGGCAGCGGGAGAGGGTCACGGAAATTCATGAGATGACCTGGAATTAAGCAAATCCACTAAATTTGGGCTCCTGAACAAGAGTGTGACACTGGAACACCAAATATATAGTCATTTTCAAAAGTTATAGGGGGGTCAATTTGTCCATTTTTTGATTTTTAAAAATTGGCCCAGGAGCCGAACCTTTCCCCGGCAAAACTCAACTTGCAATTTATATTTCACAAAAACTCCCGAATATATCAATTCTGGTCATTTAGACCTCGCTGAACACGAATATAAAATCAGAATTAATTTATCTTCAAAACCCGCAGAGAAACAGGCATTATAAGTTTTATTATAAGAACTGATGAGTGAGTATGTTAAACATCGATTTTTAGGGTTTTCAAGGCAGCGGGAGAGGGTCACGGAAATTCATGAGGTGACCTGGAATTAAGCAAATCCACTAAATTTGGGCTCCTGATCAAGAGTGTGACACCGGGACACCGGATATATAGTCATTTTCAAAAGTTATAGGGGGTCAATTTGTCCATTTTTTGATTTTTAAAAATTGGCCCAGGAGCCGAACCTTTCCCCGGCAAAACTCAACTTGCAATTTATATTTCACAAAAACTCCCGAATATATCAATTCTGGTCATTTAGACCTCGCTGAACACGAATATAAAATCAGAATTAATTTATCTTCAAAACCCGCAGAGAAACAGGCATTTAAGTTTTATTATAAGAACTGATGAGTGAGTATGTTAAACATCGATTTTTAGGGTTTTCAAGGCAGCGGGAGAGGGTCAAGGAAATTCATGAATGACCTGGAATTAAGCAAATCCACTAAATTTGGGTCCTGATCAAGAGTGTAACACCGGAACACCAGATATATAGTCATTTTCAAAAGTTATAGGAGGATCAATTTGTCCATTTTTTGATTTTTAAAAATTGGCCCAGGAGCCGAACCTTTCCCCGGCAAAACTCAACTTGCAATTTATATTTCACAAAAACTCCCGAATATATCAATTCTGGTCATTTAGACCTAGCTGAACACGAATATAAAATCAGAATTAATTTATCTTCAAAACCCGCAGAGAAACAGGCATTATAAGTTTTATTATAAGAACTGATGAGTGAGTATGTTAAACATCGATTTTTAGGGTTTTCAAGGCAGCGGGAGAGGGTCAAGGAAATTCATGAGATGACCTGGAATTAAGCAAATCCACTAAATTTGGGCTCCTGATCAAGAATGTAACACCGGAACACCAGATATATAGTCATTTTCAAAAGTCATAGGGGGTCAATTTGTCCATTTTTTGATTTTTAAAAATTGGCCCAGGAGCCGAACCTTTCCCCGGCAAAACTCAACTTGCAATTTATATTTCACAAAAACTCCCGAATATATCAATTCTGGTCATTTAGACCTCGCTGAACACGAATATAAAATCAGAATTAATTTATCTTCAAAACCCGCAGAGAAACAGGCATTATAAGTTTTATTATAAGAACTGATGAGTGAGTATGTTAAACATCGATTTTTAGGGTTTTCAAGGCAGCGGGAGAGGGTCACGGAAATTCATGAGATGACCTGGAATTAAGCAAATCCACTAAATTTGGGCTCCTGATCAAGAGTGTGACACCGGAGCACCAGATATATAGTAATTTTCAAAAGTTATACGGGGTCAATTTGTCCATTTTTTGATTTTTAAAAATTGGCCCAGGAGCCGAACCTTTCCCCGGCAAAACTCAACTTGCAATTTATATTTCACAAAAACTCCCGAATATATCAATTCTGGTCATTTAGACCTAGCTGAACACGAATATAAAATCAGAATTAATTTATCTTCAAAACCCGCAGAGAAACAGGCATTATAAGTTTTATTATAAGAACTGATGAGTGAGTATGTTAAACATCGATTTTTAGGGTTTTCAAGGCAGCGGGAGAGGGTCAAGGAAATACATGAGATAACCTGGAATTAAGCAAATACACTAAAATTGAGCTCCTGATCAAGAGTGTGACACCGGAACACCAAATATATAGTAATTTTCAAAAGTTATACGGGGTCAATTTGTCCATTTTTAGATTTTAAAAAATTGGCCCAGGAGCCGAACCTTTCCCCGGCAAAACTCAACTTGCAATTTATATTTCACAAAAACTCCCGAAGATATCAATTCTGGTCATTTAGACCTCGCTGAACACGAATATAAAATCAGAATTAATTTATCTTCAAAACCCGCAGAGAAACAGGCATTATAAGTTTTATTATAAGAACTGATGAGTGAGTATGTTAAACATCGATTTTTAGGGTTTTCAAGGCAGCGGGAGAGGGTCACGGAAATTCATGAGATGACCTGGAATTAAGCAAATCCACTAAATTTGGGCTCCTGAACAAGAGTGTGACACCGGAACACCAGATATATAGTAATTTTCAAAAGTTATACGGGGTCAATTTGTCCATTTTTTGATTTTTAAAAATTGGCCCAGGAGCCGAACCTTTCCCCGGCAAAACTCAACTTGCAATTTATATTTCACAAAAACTCCCGAAATATCAATTCTGGTCATTTAGACCTCGCTGAACACGAATATAAAATCAGAAATAATTTATCTTAAAAACCCGCAGAGAAACAGCCAATACAAGTTTTATTATAAGAACTGATGAGTGAGTATGTTAAACATCGATTTTTAGGGTTTTCAAGGCAGCGGGAGAGGGTCAAGGAAATTCATGAGATGACCTGGAATTAAGCAAATCCACTAAATTTGGCTCCTGATCAAGAGTGTAACACCGGAACACCAGATATATAGTCATTTTCAAAAGTTATAGGGGATCAAATTCCATTTTTTGATTTTTAAAAATTGGCCCAGGAGCCGAACCTTTCCCCGGCAAAACTCAACTTGCAATTTATATTTCACAAAAACTCCCGAATATATCAATTCTGGTCATTTAGACCTCGCTGAACACGAATATAAAATCAGAATTAATTTATCTTCAAAACCCGCAGAGAAACAGGCATTATAAGTTTTATTATAAGAACTGATGAGTGAGTATGTTAAACATCGATTTTTAGGGTTTTCAAGGCAGCGGGAGAGGGTCACGGAAATTCATGAGATGACCTGGAATTAAGCAAATCCACTAAATTTGGGCTCCTGATCAAGAGTGTAACACCGGAACACAAAACATATAGTCATTTTCAAAAGTTATAGGAGGATCAATTTGTCCATTTTTTGATTTTTAAAAATTGGCCCAGGAGCCGAACCTTTCCCCGGCAAAACTCAACTTGCAATTTATATTTCACAAAAACTCCCGAAATATCAATTCTGGTCATTTAGACCTCGCTGAACACGAATATAAAATCAGAATTAATTTATCTTCAAAACCCGCAAAGAAACAGCCACTATAAGTTTTATTATAAGAACTGATGAGTGAGTATGTTAAACATCGATTTTTAGGGTTTTCAAGGCAGCGGGAGAGGGTCAAGGAAATTCATGAGATGACCTGGAATTAAGCAAATCCACTAAATTTGGGCTCCTGATCAAGAGTGTAACACCGGAACACCAGATATATAGTCATTTTCAAAAGTTATAAGAGGATCAATTTGTCCATTTTTTGATTTTTAAAAATTGGCCCAGGAGCCGAACCTTTCCCCGGCAAAACTCAACTTGCAATTTATATTTCACAAAAACTCCCGAATATATCAATTCTGGTCATTTAGACCTCGCTGAACACGAATATAAAATCAGAATTAATTTATCTTCAAAACCCGCAGAGAAACAGGCATTATAAGTTTTATTATAAGAACTGATGAGTGAGTATGTTAAACATCGATTTTTAGGGTTTTCAAGGCAGCGGGAGAGGGTCACGGAAATTCATGAGATGACCTGGAATTAAGCAAACCCACTAAATTTGGGCTCCTGATCAAGAGTGTAACACCGGAACACCAGATATATAGTCATTTTCAAAAGTTATAGGGGGGTCAATTTGTCCATTTTTTGATTTTTAAAAATTGGCCCAGGAGCCGAACCTTTCCCCGGCAAAACTCAACTTGCAATTTATATTTCACAAAAACTCCCGAATATATCAATTCTGGTCATTTAGACCTCGCTGAACACGAATATAAAATCAGAATTAATTTATCTTCAAAACCCGCAGAGAAACAGGCATTATAAGTTTTATTATAAGAACTGATGAGTGAGTATGTTAAACATCGATTTTTAGGGTTTTCAAGGCAGCGGGAGAGGGTCACGGAAATTCATGAGATGACCTGGAATTAAGCAAATCCACTAAATTTGGGCTCCTGATCAAGAGTGTGACACCGGAGCACCAGATATATAGTAATTTTCAAAAGTTATACGGGGTCAATTTGTCCATTTTTTGATTTTTAAAAATTGGCCCAGGAGCCGAACCTTTCCCCGGCAAAACTCAACTTGCAATTTATATTTCACAAAAACTCCCGAATATATCAATTCTGGTCATTTAGACCTCGCTGAACACGAATATAAAATCAGAATTAATTTATCTTCAAAACCCGCAGAGAAACAGGCATTATAAGTTTTATTATAAGAACTGATGAGTGAGTATGTTAAACATCGATTTTTAGGGTTTTCAAGGCAGCGGGAGAGGGTCACGGAAATTCATGAGATGACCTGGAATTAAGCAAATCCACTAAATTTGGGCTCCTGATCAAGAGTGTGACACCGGAACACCAGATATATAGTCATTTTCAAAAGTTATAGGAGGGTCAATTTGTCCATTTTTTGATTTTTAAAAATTTGGCCCAG
Source organism: Oxytricha trifallax (assembly GCA_000711775.1). Lineage (NCBI taxonomy): Eukaryota > Ciliophora > Spirotrichea > Sporadotrichida > Oxytrichidae > Oxytricha > Oxytricha trifallax. Next base: position 8,637 of record ARYC01001630.1, read on the forward strand.
GAGCCGAACCTTTCCCCGGCAAAACTCAACTTGCAATTTATATTTCCCAAAAACTCCCGAAAATATCAATTCTGGTCATTTAGACCTCGCTGAACACGAATATAAAATCAGAATTAATTTATCTTCAAAACGCGCAGAGATACAGGCAATTGAAGTTTTATTATAAGAACTGATGAGTGAGTATGTTAAACATCGATTTTTAGGGTTTTCAAGGCAGCGGGAGAGGGTCACGGAAATTCATGAGATGACCTGGAATTAAGCAAATCCACTAAATTTGGGCTCCTGATCAAGAGTGTAACACCGGAACACCAGATATATAGTCATTTTCAAAAGTTATAGGGGGGTCAATTTGTCCATTTTTTGATTTTTAAAAATTGGCCCAGGAGCCGAACCTTTCCCCGGCAAAACTCAACTTGCAATTTATATTTCACAAAAACTCCCGAATATATCAATTCTGGTCATTTAGACCTCGCTGAACACGAATATAAAATCAGAATTAATTTATCTTCAAAACCCGCAGAGAAACAGGCATTATAAGTTTTATTATAAGAACTGATGAGTGAGTATGTTAAACATCGATTTTTAGGGTTTTCAAGGCAGCGGGAGAGGGTCACGGAAATTCATGAGATGACCTGGAATTAAGCAAATCCACTAATTTTGGGCTCCTGATCAAGAGTGTGACACTGGAACACCAAATATATAGTCATTTTCAAAAGTTATAGGGGGGTCAATTTGTCCATTTTTTGATTTTTAAAAATTGGCCCAGGAGCCGAACCTTTCCCCGGCAAAACTCAACTTGCAATTTATATTTCACAAAAACTCCCGAATATATCAATTCTGGTCATTTAGACCTCGCTGAACACGAATATAAAATCAGAATTAATTTATCTTCAAAACCCGCAGAGAAACAGGCATTATAAGTTTTATTATAAGAACTGATGAGTGAGTATGTTAAACATCGATTTTTAGGGTTTTCAAGGCAGCGGGAGAGGGTCACGGAAATTCATGAGATGACCTGGAATTAAGCAAATCCACTAAATTTGGGCTCCTGATCAAGAGTGTGACACCGGAACACCAGATATATAGTCATTTTCAAAAGTTATAGGGGGTCAATTTGTCCATTTTTTGATTTTTAAAAATTGGCCCAGGAGCCGAACCTTTCCCCGGCAAAACTCAACTTGCAATTTATATTTCACAAAAACTCCCGAATATATCAATTCTGGTCATTTAGACCTCGCTGAACACGAATATAAAATCAGAATTAATTTATCTTCAAAACCCGCAGAGAAACAGGCATTATAAGTTTTATTATAAGAACTGATGAGTGAGTATGTTAAACATCGATTTTTAGGGTTTTCAAGGCAGCGGGAGAGGGTCACGGAAATTCATGAGATGACCTGGAATTAAGCAAATCCACTAAATTTGGGCTCCTGATCAAGAGTGTGACACCGGAACACCAAATATATAGTCATTTTCAAAAGTTATAGGGGGGTCAATTTGTCCATTTTTTGATTTTTAAAAATTGGCCCAGGAGCCGAACCTTTCCCCGGCAAAACTCAACTTGCAATTTATATTTCACAAAAACTCCCGAATATATCAATTCTGGTCATTTAGACCTCGCTGAACACGAATATAAAATCAGAATTAATTTATCTTCAAAACCCGCAGAGAAACAGGCATTATAAGTTTTATTATAAGAACTGATGAGTGAGTATGTTAAACATCGATTTTTAGGGTTTTCAAGGCAGCGGGAGAGGGTCACGGAAATTCATGAGATGACCTGGAATTAAGCAAATCCACTAAATTTGGGCTCCTGATCAAGAGTGTGACACCGGAACACCAGATATATAGTCATTTTCAAAAGTTATAGGGGGGTCAATTTGTCCATTTTTTGATTTTTAAAAATTGGCCCAGGAGCCGAACCTTTCCCCGGCAAAACTCAACTTGCAATTTATATTTCACAAAAACTCCCGAATATATCAATTCTGGTCATTTAGACCTCGCTGAACACGAATATAAAATCAGAATTAATTTATCTTCAAAACCCGCAGAGAAACAGGCATTATAAGTTTTATTATAAGAACTGATGAGTGAGTATGTTAAACATCGATTTTTAGGGTTTTCAAGGCAGCGGGAGAGGGTCACGGAAATTCATGAGATGACCTGGAATTAAGCAAATCCACTAAATTTGGGCTCCTGATCAAGAGTGTAACACCGGAACACCAGATATATAGTCATTTTCAAAAGTTATAGGGGGGTCAATTTGTCCATTTTTTGATTTTTAAAAATTGGCCCAGGAGCCGAACCTTTCCCCGGCAAAACTCAACTTGCAATTTATATTTCACAAAAACTCCCGAATATATCAATTCTGGTCATTTAGACCTCGCTGAACACGAATATAAAATCAGAATTAATTTATCTTCAAAACCCGCAGAGAAACAGGCATTATAAGTTTTATTATAAGAACTGATGAGTGAGTATGTTAAACATCGATTTTTAGGGTTTTCAAGGCAGCGGGAGAGGGTCACGGAAATTCATGAGATGACCTGGAATTAAGCAAATCCACTAAATTTGGGCTCCTGATCAAGAGTGTAACACCGGAACACCAGATATATAGTCATTTTCAAAAGTTATAGGGGGGTCAATTTGTCCATTTTTTGATTTTTAAAAATTGGCCCAGGAGCCGAACCTTTCCCCGGCAAAACTCAACTTGCAATTTATATTTCACAAAAACTCCCGAATATATCAATTCTGGTCATTTAGACCTCGCTGAACACGAATATAAAATCAGAATTAATTTATCTTCAAAACCCGCAGAGAAACAGGCATTATAAGTTTTATTATAAGAACTGATGAGTGAGTATGTTAAACATCGATTTTTAGGGTTTTCAAGGCAGCGGGAGAGGGTCACGGAAATTCATGAGATGACCTGGAATTAAGCAAATCCACTAAATTTGGGCTCCTGATCAAGAGTGTGACACCGGAACACCAAATATATAGTCATTTTCAAAAGTTATAGGGGGGTCAATTTGTCCATTTTTTGATTTTTAAAAATTGGCCCAGGAGCCGAACCTTTCCCCGGCAAAACTCAACTTGCAATTTATATTTCACAAAAACTCCCGAATATATCAATTCTGGTCATTTAGACCTCGCTGAACACGAATATAAAATCAGAATTAATTTATCTTCAAAACCCGCAGAGATACAGGCATTATAAGTTTTATTATAAGAACTGATGAGTGAGTATGTTAAACATCGATTTTTAGGGTTTTCAAGGCAGCGGGAGAGGGTCACGGAAATTCATGAGATGACCTGGAATTAAGCAAATCCACTAAATTTGGGCTCCTGATCAAGTGTGTAACACCGGAACACCAGATATATAGTCATTTTCAAAAGTTATAGGGGGGTCAATTTGTCCATTTTTTGATTTTTAAAAATTGGCCCAGGAGCCGAACCTTTCCCCGGCAAAACTCAACTTGCAATTTATATTTCACAAAAACTCCCGAATATATCAATTCTGGTCATTTAGACCTCGCTGAACACGAATATAAAATCAGAATTAATTTATCTTCAAAACCCGCAGAGAAACAGGCATTATAAGTTTTATTATAAGAACTGATGAGTGAGTATGTTAAACATCGATTTTTAGGGTTTTCAAGGCAGCGGGAGAGGGTCACGGAAATTCATGAGGTGACCTGGAATTAAGCAAATCCACTAAATTTGGGCTCCTGATCAAGAGTGTAACACCGGAACACCAGATATATAGTCATTTTCAAAAGTTATTGGGGGGTCAATTTGTCCATTTTTTGATTTTTTAAATTTGGCCCAGGAGCCGAACCTTTCCCCGGCAAAACTCAACTTGCAATTTATATTTCCCAAAAACTCCCGAAGATATCAATTCTGGTCATTTAGACCTAGCTGAACACGAATATAAAATCAGAATTAATTTATCTTCAAAACCCGCAGAGATACAGGCAATAGAAGTTTTATTATAAGAACTGATGAGTGAGTATGTTAAACATCGATTTTTAGGGTTTCAAGGCAGCGGGAGAGGGTCAAGGAAATTCATGAGATGACCAGGAATGAAGCAAATCCACTAAATTTGGGCTCCTGATCAAGAGTGTGACACCGGAACACCAGATATATAGTAATTTTCAAAAGTTATACGGGGTCAATTTGTCCATTTTTTGATTTTTAAAAATTGGCCCAGGAGCCGAACCTTTCCCCGGCAAAACTCAACTTGCAATTTATATTTCACAAAAACTCCCGAATATATCAATTCTGGTCATTTAGACCTAGCTGAACACGAATATAAAATCAGAATTAATTTATCTTCAAAACCCGCAGAGAAACAGGCATTATAAGTTTTATTATAAGAACTGATGAGTGAGTATGTTAAACATCGATTTTTAGGGTTTTCAAGGCAGCGGGAGAGGGTCAAGGAAATTCATGAGATGACCTGGAATTAAGCAAATCCACTAAATTTGGGCTCCTGATCAAGAATGTAACAACGGAACACCAAATATATAGTCATTTTCAAAAGTTATAGGGGGGTCAATTTGTCCATTTTTTGATTTTTAAAAATTGGCCCAGGAGCCGAACCTTTCCCCGGCAAAACTCAACTTGCAATTTATATTTCACAAAAACTCCCGAATATATCAATTCTGGTCATTTAGACCTCGCTGAACACGAATATAAAATCAGAATTAATTTATCTTCAAAACCCGCAGAGAAACAGGCATTATAAGTTTTATTATAAGAACTGATGAGTGAGTATGTTAAACATCGATTTTTAGGGTTTTCAAGGCAGCGGGAGAGGGTCACGGAAATTCATGAGGTGACCTGGAATTAAGCAAATCCACTAAATTTGGGCTCCTGATCAAGAATGTAACACCGGAACACCAGATATATAGTCATTTTCAAAAGTTATAGGGGGGTCAATTTGTCCATTTTTTGATTTTTAAAAATTGGCCCAGGAGCCGAACCTTTCCCCGGCAAAACTCAACTTGCAATTTATATTTCACAAAAACTCCCGAATATATCAATTCTGGTCATTTAGACCTCGCTGAACACGAATATAAAATCAGAATTAATTTATCTTCAAAACCCGCAGAGAAACAGGCATTATAAGTTTTATTATAAGAACTGATGAGTGAGTATGTTAAACATCGATTTTTAGGGTTTTCAAGGCAGCGGGAGAGGGTCACGGAAATTCATGAGTTGACCTGGAATTAAGCAAATCTACTAAATTTGGGCTCCTGATCAAGAATGTAACACCGGAACACCAGATATATAGTCATTTTCAAAAGTTATAGGGGGGTCAATTTGTCCATTTTTTGATTTTTAAAAATTGGCCCAGGAGCCGAACCTTTCCCCGGCAAAACTCAACTTGCAATTTATATTTCACAAAAACTCCCGAATATATCAATTCTGGTCATTTAGACCTCGCTGAACACGAATATAAAATCAGAATTAATTTATCTTCAAAACCCGCAGAGAAACAGGCATTATAAGTTTTATTATAAGAACTGATGAGTGAGTATGTTAAACATCGATTTTTAGGGTTTTCAAGGCAGCGGGAGAGGGTCACGGAAATTCATGAGATGACCTGGAATTAAGCAAATCCACTAAACTTGGGTCCTGAACAAGAGTGTGACACTGGAACACCAAATATATAGTCATTTTCAAAAGTTATAGGGGGGTCAATTTGTCCATTTTTTGATTTTTAAAAATTGGCCCAGGAGCCGAACCTTTCCCCGGCAAAACTCAACTGGCAATTCATATTTCACAAAAACTCCCGAAAATATCAATTCTGGTCATTTAGACCTCGCTGAACACGAATATAAAATCAGAATTAATTAATATTCAAAACGCGCAAAGATACAGGCAATTGAAGTTTTATTAAAAGAACCGATGAGTGAGTATGTTAAACATCGATTTTTAGGATTTCAAGGCAGAAGGAGAGGGTCAAGGAATTCATGAGATGACCTGGAATGAAGCAAATCCACTAAAATTGGACTCCTGATCAAGAGTGTAACACCGGAACACCAGATATATAGTCATTTTCAAAAGTTATAGGGGGGTCAATTTGTCCATTTTTTGATTTTTAAAAATTGGCCCAGGAGCCGAACCTTTCCCCGGCAAAACTCAACTTGCAATTTATATTTCACAAAAACTCCCGAATATATCAATTCTGGTCATTAAGACCTCACTGAACACGAATATAAAATCAGAATTAAGTTATCTTCAAAACCCGCAAAGAAACAGCCATTAGAAGTTTTATTATAAGAACTGATGAGTGAGTATGTTAAACATCGATTTTTAGGGTTTTCAAGGCAGCAGGAGAGGGTCAAGGAAATTCATGAAATGAACTGGAATTAAGCAAATCCACTAAATTTGGGCTCCTCATCAAGAGTGTAACACCGGAACACAAAATATATAGTCATTTTCAAAAGTTATAGGGGGGTCAATTTGTCCATTTTTTGATTTTTAAAAATTGGCCCAGGAGCCGAACCTTTCCCCGGCAAAACTCAACTTGCAATTTATATTTCACAAAAACTCCCGAATATATCAATTCTGGTCATTTAGACCTCGCTGAACACGAATATAAAATCAGAATTAATTTATCTTCAAAACCCGCAGAGAAACAGGCATTATAAGTTTTATTATAAGAACTGATGAGTGAGTATGTTAAACATCGATTTTTAGGGTTTTCAAGGCAGCGGGAGAGGGTCACGGAAATTCATGAGATGACCTGGAATTAAGCAAATCCACTAAATTTGGGCTCCTGATCAAGAGTGTGACACCGGAACACCAAATATATAGTCATTTTCAAAAGTTATAGGGGGGTCAATTTGTCCATTTTTTGATTTTTAAAAATTGGCCCAGGAGCCGAACCTTTCCCCGGCAAAACTCAACTTGCAATTTATATTTCACAAAAACTCCCGAATATATCAATTCTGGTCATTTAGACCTCGCTGAACACGAATATAAAATCAGAATTAATTTATCTTCAAAACCCGCAGAGAAACAGGCATTATAAGTTTTATTATAAGAACTGATGAGTGAGTATGTTAAACATCGATTTTTAGGGTTTTCAAGGCAGCGGGAGAGGGTCACGGAAATTCATGAGATGACCTGGAATTAAGCAAATCCACTAAATTTGGGCTCCTGATCAAGAGTGTGACACCGGAACACCAGATATATAGTCATTTTCAAAAGTTATAGGGGGGTCAATTTGTCCATTTTTTGATTTTTAAAAATTGGCCCAGGAGCCGAACCTTTCCCCGGCAAAACTCAACTTGCAATTTATATTTCACAAAAACTCCCGAATATATCAATTCTGGTCATTTAGACCTCGCTGAACACGAATATAAAATCAGAATTAATTTATCTTCAAAACCCGCAGAGAAACAGGCATTATAAGTTTTATTATAAGAACTGATGAGTGAGTATGTTAAACATCGATTTTTAGGGTTTTCAAGGCAGCGGGAGAGGGTCACGGAAATTCATGAGATGACCTGGAATTAAGCAAATCCACTAATGTTGGGCTCCTGAACAAGAGTGTGACACTGGAACACCAAATATATAGTCATTTTCAAAAGTTATAGGGGGGTCAATTTGTCCATTTTTTGATTTTTAAAAATTGGCCCAGGAGCCGAACCTTTCCCCGGCAAAACTCAACTTGCAATTTATATTTCCCAAAAACTCCCGAATATATCAATTCTGGTCATTTAGACCTCGCTGAACACGAATATAAAATCAGAATTAATTTATCTTCAAAACCCGCAGAGATACAGGCATTATAAGTTTTATTATAAGAACTGATGAGTGAGTATGTTAAACATCGATTTTTAGGGTTTTCAAGGCAGCGGGAGAGGGTCACGGAAATTCATGAGATGACCTGGAATTAAGCAAATCCACTAAATTTGGGCTCCTGATCAAGAGTGTAACACCGGAACACCAGATATATAGTCATTTTCAAAAGTTATTGGGAGGTCAATTTGTCCATTTTTTGATTTTTTCAAAATTGGCCCAGGAGCCGAACCTTTCCCCGGCAAAACTCAACTTGCAATTTATATTTCCCAAAAACTCCCGAATATATCAATTCTGGTCATTTAGACCTCGCTGAACACGAATATAAAATCAGAATTAATTTATCTTCAAAACCCGCAGAGATACAGGCATTATAAGTTTTATTATAAGAACTGATGAGTGAGTGTGTTAAACATCGATTTTTAGGGTTTTCAAGGCAGCGGGAGAGGGTCACGGAAATTCATGAGATGACCTGGAATTAAGCAAATCTACTAATTTTGGGCTCCTGATCAAGAGTGTGACACGGGAACACCAGATATATAGTCATTTTCAAAAGTTATAGGGGGGTCAATTTGTCCATTTTTTGATTTTTAAAAATTGGCCCAGGAGCCGAACCTTTCCCCGGCAAAACTCAACTTGCAATTTATATTTCACAAAAACTCCCGAATATATCAATTCTGGTCATTTAGACCTCGCTGAACACGAATATAAAATCAGAATTAATTTATCTTCAAAACCCGCAGAGAAACAGGCATTATAAGTTTTATTATAAGAACTGATGAGTGAGTATGTTAAACATCGATTTTTAGGGTTTTCAAGGCAGCGGGAGAGGGTCACGGAAATTCATGAGATGACCTGGAATTAAGCAAATCCACTAAATTTGGGCTCCTGATCAAGAGTGTGACACCGGAACACCAGATATATAGTCATTTTCAAAAGTTATAGGGGGGTCAATTTGTCCATTTTTTGATTTTTAAAAATTGGCCCAGGAGCCGAACCTTTCCCCGGCAAAACTCAACTTGCAATTTATATTTCACAAAAACTCCCGAATATATCAATTCTGGTCATTTAGACCTCGCTGAACACGAATATAAAATCAGAATTAATTTATCTTCAAAACCCGCAGAGAAACAGGCATTATAAGTTTTATTATAAGAACTGATGAGTGAGTATGTTAAACATCGATTTTTAGGGTTTTCAAGGCAGCGGGAGAGGGTCACGGAAATTCATGAGATGACCTGGAATTAAGCAAATCCACTAAATTTGGGCTCCTGATCAAGAGTGTGACACTGGAACACCAGATATATAGTCATTTTCAAAAGTTATAGGGGGGTCAATTTGTCCATTTTTTGATTTTTAAAAATTGGCCCAGGAGCCGAACCTTTCCCCGGCAAAACTCAACTTGCAATTTATATTTCACAAAAACTCCCGAATATATCAATTCTGGTCATTTAGACCTCGCTGAACACGAATATAAAATCAGAATTAATTTATCTTCAAAACCCGCAGAGAAACAGGCATTATAAGTTTTATTATAAGAACTGATGAGTGAGTATGTTAAACATCGATTTTTAGGGTTTTCAAGGCAGCGGGAGAGGGTCACGGAAATTCATGAGATGACCTGGAATTAAGCAAATCCACTAAATTTGGGCTCCTGATCAAGAGTGTGACACCGGAACACCAAATATATAGTCATTTTCAAAAGTTATAGGGGGGTCAATTTGTCCATTTTTTGATTTTTAAAAATTGGCCCAGGAGCCGAACCTTTCCCCGGCAAAACTCAACTTGCAATTTATATTTCCCAAAAACTCCCGAATATATCAATTCTGGTCATTTAGACCTCGCTGAACACGAATATAAAATCAGAATTAATTTATCTTCAAAACCCGCAGAGATACAGGCATTATAAGTTTTATTATAAGAACTGATGAGTGAGTATGTTAAACATCGATTTTTAGGGTTTTCAAGGCAGCGGGAGAGGGTCAAGGAAATTCATGAGATGACCTGGAATTAAGCAAATCCACTAAATTTGGGCTCCTGATCAAGAGTGTGACACCGGAACACCAGATATATAGTCATTTTCAAAAGTTATAGGGGGGTCAATTTGTCCATTTTTTGATTTTTAAAATTTGGCCCAGGAGCTGAACCTTTCCCCGGCAAAACTCAACTTGCAATTTATATTTCCCAAAAACTCCCGAAAATATCAATTCTAGTCATTTAGACCTCGCTGAACACGAATATAAAATCAGAATTAATTTATCTTCAAAACGCGCAGAGATACAGGCATTATAAGTTTTATTCTATATATTCAATAATTATTATAAAATTTAGTTACACTCCATGTTTGATTGATTAATGTTTTTAACAGATATTTAATATTTAAATTTAATTTGCATATGTAATCAAATTTCTAAATTTAGTTACACACAAGACTCCTAAAACCTTATAATAAAGTTAAATATAGTTAAATTATTGATAATTCTAATAAGATTTATATGTTTACAAAAGAACATTTGTTAAGCACCCTAATATATCATATATAATAATTTATCAACGATTAATTTTAATTCAGAACATTATTCTTAGAGTACTAAGAATTCTTTAAAGAATTTGTTAATTCAATCTACATTTAAGTATATTTTATCTATGTTTGAATCCTTAATTATACTATATTTAAAGTGTGTGTAACTAAATTTTGAAATTTAGTTACATATAGAATTATAATTAAAATGCCTAATATATACTAATAAAACACTCAAACATGCAAAAAAAGGCAATAGAGTTTTTAGCTGTCACTGAATGTATTGATTATAAGAACTGATGAGTGAGTATGTTAAACATCGATTTTAAGGGTTTTCAAGACAGCGGGAGAGGGTCAAGGAAATACATGAGATAACCTGGAATTAAGCAAATACACTAAAATTGAGCTCCTGATCAAGAGTATAACACCGGAACACCAAATATATAGTCATTTTCAAAAGTTATAGGGGGGTCATTTGTCCATTTTTACATTTTAAAAATTTGGCCAAGGAGCAGAACCTTTCCCCGGCAAAACTCAACTTGCAATTTATATTTCCCAAAAACTCCCGAAAATATCAATTCTACTCATTTTGACCTCGCTGAACACGAATATAAAATCAGAATTAATTTATCTTCAAAGCGCGCAAAGATACAGCCATATTAAGTTTTATCTATATATTCAATAATTATTATAAAATTTAGTTACACTCCATGTTTGATTGATTAATATTTTAACAGATATTTAATATATAAATTTAATTTGCATATGTAATCAAATTTCAAAATTTAGTTACACACAAACTCCTAAAACCTTATAATAAAGTCAAATATAGTTAAATTATTGATAATTCTAATAAGATTTATATGTTTACAAAAGAACATTGTTAAGCACCCTAATATATCATATATAATAATTTATCAACGATTAATTTTAATTCAGAACATTATTCTTAGAGTACTAAGAATTCTTTAAAGAATTTGTTAATTCTATCTAGATTTAAGTATATTTTATCTATGTTTGAATCCTTAATTATACTATATTTAAAGTGTGTGTAACTAAATTTTGAAATTTAGTTACATATAGAATTTTAATTAAAATGCCTAATATATACTAATAAAACACTCAAACATGCAAAAAAAGGCAATAGAGTTTTTAGCTGTCACTGAATGTATTGATTATAAGAACTGATGAGTGAGTGTGTTAAACATCGATTTTTAGGGTTTTCAAGGCAGTGGGTGAGGGTCAAGGAAATTCATGAGATGACCTGGAATTAAGCAAATCCACTAAATTTGGGTCCTGATCAAGAGTGTGACACTGGAACACCAGATATATAGTCATTTTCAAAAGTTATAGGGGGGTCAATTTGTCCATTTTTTGATTTTTAAAAATTGGCCCAGGAGCCGAACCTTTCCCCGGCAAAACTCAACTTGCAATTTATATTTCACAAAAACTCCCGAATATATCAATTCTGGTCATTTAGACCTCGCTGAACACGAATATAAAATCAGAATTAATTTATCTTCAAAACCCGCAGAGAAACAGGCATTATAAGTTTTATTATAAGAACTGATGAGTGAGTATGTTAAACATCGATTTTTAGGGTTTTCAAGGCAGCGGGAGAGGGTCACGGAAATTCATGAGATGACCTGGAATTAAGCAAATCCACTAAATTTGGGCTCCTGATCAAGAGTGAAACACCGGAACACAAAATATATAGTAATTTTCAAAAGTTATAGGGGGGTCAATTTGTCCATTTTTTGATTTTTAAAAATTGGCCCAGGAGCCGAACCTTTCCCCGGCAAAACTCAACTTGCAATTTATATTTCACAAAAACTCCCGAAAATATCAATTCTGGTCATTTAGACCTCGCTGAACACGAATATAAAATCAGAATTAATTTATCTTCAAAACCCGCAAAGAAACAGCCATAATAAGTTTTATTATAAGAACTGATGAGTGAGTATGTTAAACATCGATTTTGAGGGTTTTCAAGGCAGCGGGAGAGGGTCACGGAAATTCATGAGATGACCTGGAATTAAGCAAATCCACTAAATTTGGGCTCCTGATCAAGAGTGTGACACCGGAGCACCAGATATATAGTAATTTTCAAAAGTTATACGGGGTCAATTTGTCCATTTTTTGATTTTTAAAATTTGGCCCAGGAGCCGAACCTTTCCCCGGCAAAACTCAACTTGCAATTTATATTTCCCAAAAACTCCCGAAATATCAATTCTGGTCATTTAGACCTCGCTGAACACGAATATAAAATCAGAAATAATTTATCTTAAAAACGCGCAAAGATACAGCCAATTCAAGTTTTATTATAAGAACTGATGAGTGAGTATGTTAAACATCGATTTTTAGGGTTTTCAAGGCAGGGGGAGAGGGTCAAGGAAATTCATGAGATGACCTGGAATTAAGCAAATCCACTAAATTTGGGTCCTGATCAAGAGTGTGACACCGGAACACCAAATATATAGTCATTTTCAAAAGTTATAGCGGGGTCAATTTGTCCATTTTTTGATTTTTAAAAATTGGCCCAGGAGCCGAACCTTTCCCCGGCAAAACTCAACTTGCAATTTATATTTCACAAAAACTCCCGAACATATCAATTCTGGTCATTTAGACCTCGCTGAACACGAATATAAAATCAGAATTAATTTATCTTCAAAACCCGCAAAGAAACAGCCATATAAGTTTTATTATAAGAACTGATGAGTGAGTATGTTAAACATCGATTTTTAGGGTTTTCAAGGCAGCGGGAGAGGGTCAAGGAAATTCATGAGATGACCTGGAATTAAGCAAATCCACTAAATTTGGGTCCTGATCAAGAGTGTGACACCGGAACACCAAATATATAGTCATTTTCAAAAGTTATAGGGGGGTCAATTTGTCCATTTTTTGATTTTTAAAAAATGGCCCAGGAGCCGAACCTTTCCCCGGCAAAACTCAACTTGCAATTTATATTTCACAAAAACTCCCGAAAATATCAATTCTGGTCATTTAGACCTCGCTGAACACGAATATAAAATCAGAATTAATTTATCTTCAAAACCCGCAAAGAAACAGGCATTATAAGTTTTATTATAAGAACTGATGAGTGAGTATGTTAAACATCGATTTTTAGGGTTTTCAAGGCAGAGGGAGAGGGTCACGGAAATTCATGAGATGACCTGGAATTAAGCAAACCCACTAAATTTGGGCTCCTGAACAAGAGTGTGACACTGGAACACCAAATATATAGTCATTTTCAAAAGTTATAGGGGGGTCAATTTGTCCATTTTTTGATTTTTAAAAAATGGCCCAGGAGCCGAACCTTTCCCCGGCAAAACTCAACTTGCAATTTATATTTCACAAAAACTCCCAAAAATATCAATTCTGGTCATTTACACCTCGCTGAACACGAATATAAAATCAGAATTAATTTATCTTCAAAACCCGCAGAGAAACAGCCATTATAAGTTTTATTATAAGAACTGATGAGTGAGTATGTTAAACATCGATTTTAAGGGTTTTCAAGGCAGCGGGAGAGGGTCAAGGAAATTCATGAGATGACCTGGAATTAAGCAAATCCACTAAATTTGGGTCCTGATCAAGAGTGTAACACCGGAACACCAGATATATAGTCATTTTCAAAAGTTATAGGGGGGTCAATTTGTCCATTTTTTGATTTTTAAAAATTGGCCCAGGAGCCGAACCTTTCCCCGGCAAAACTCAACTTGCAATTTATATTTCACAAAAACTCCCGAATATATCAATTCTGGTCATTTAGACCTCGCTGAACACGAATATAAAATCAGAATTAATTTATCTTCAAAACCCGCAGAGAAACAGGCATTATAAGTTTTATTATAAGAACTGATGAGTGAGTATGTTAAACATCGATTTTTAGGGTTTTCAAGGCAGCGGGAGAGGGTCAAGGAAATTCATGAGTTGACCTGGAATTAAGCAAATCTACTAAATTTGGGCTCCTGATCAAGAATGTAACACCGGAACACCAGATATATAGTCATTTTCAAAAGTTATAGGGGGGTCAATTTGTCCATTTTTTGATTTTTAAAAATTGGCCCAGGAGCCGAACCTTTCCCCGGCAAAACTCAACTTGCAATTTATATTTCACAAAAACTCCCGAATATATCAATTCTGGTCATTTAGACCTCGCTGAACACGAATATAAAATCAGAATTAATTTATCTTCAAAACCCGCAGAGAAACAGGCATTATAAGTTTTATTATAAGAACTGATGAGTGAGTATGTTAAACATCGATTTTTAGGGTTTTCAAGGCAGCGGGAGAGGGTCACGGAAATTCATGAGATGACCTGGAATTAAGCAAATCCACTAAATTTGGGCTCCTGATAAAGAGTGCAACACCGGAACACAAAACATATAGTCATTTTCAAAAGTTATAGCGGGGTCAATTGTCCATTTTTTGATTTTTAAAAATTGGCCCAGGAGCCGAACCTTTCCCCGGCAAAACTCAACTTGCAATTTATATTTCACAAAAACTCCCGAAATATCAATTCTGGTCATTTAGACCTCGCTGAACACGAATATAAAATCAGAAATAATTTATCTTAAAAACCCGCAGAGAAACAGCCAATACAAGTTTTATTATAAGAACTGATGAGTGAGTATGTTAAACATCGATTTTTAGGGTTTTCAAGGCAGCGGGAGAGGGTCAAGGAAATTCATGAGATGACCTGGAATTAAGCAAATCCACTAAATTTGGGCTCCTGATCAAGAGTGTAACACCGGAATAACAGTAATTTTCAAAAGTTATACGGGGTCAATTTGTCCAATTTTTGATTTTTAAAAATTGGCCCAGGAGCCGAACCTTTCCCCGGCAAAACTCAACTTGCAATTTATATTTCACAAAAACTCCGAATATATCAATTCTGGTCATTTAGACCTAGCTGAACACGAATATAAAATCAGAATTAATTTATCTTCAAAACCCGCAAAGAAACAGGCATGAGAAGTTTTATTATAAGAACTGATGAGTGAGTATGTTAAACATCGATTTTTAGGGGTTTCAAGGCAGCGGGAGAAGGTCACGGAAATTCATGAGATGACCTGGAATTAAGCAAATCCACTAAATTTGGACTCCTAATCAAGAGTGTGACACTGGAACACCAAATATATAGTCATTTTCAAAAGTTATAGGGGGTCAATTTTGTCCATTTTTTGATTTTTAAAAATTGGCCCAGGAGCCGAACCTTTCCCCGGCAAAACTCAACTTGCAATTTATATTTCACAAAAACTCCCGAATATATCAATTCTGGTCATTTAGACCTCGCTGAACACGAATATAAAATCAGAATTAATTTATCTTCAAAACCCGCAGAGAAACAGGCATTATAAGTTTTATTATAAGAACTGATGAGTGAGTATGTTAAACATCGATTTTTAGGGTTTTCAAGGCAGCGGGAGAGGGTCACGGAAATTCATCAGATGACCTGGAATGAAGCAAATCCACTAAATTTGGGCTCCTGATCAAGAGTGTGACACCTGAACACAAGATATATAGTAATTTTCAAAAGTTATAGGGGGGTCAATTTGTCCATTTTTTGATTTTTAAAAATTGGCCCAGGAGCCGAACCTTTCCCCGGCAAAACTCAACTTGCAATTTATATTTCACAAAAACTCCCGAATATATCAATTCTGGTCATTTAGACCTCGCTGAACACGAATATAAAATCAGAATTAATTTATCTTCAAAACCCGCAGAGAAACAGGCATTATAAGTTTTATTATAAGAACTGATGAGTGAGTATGTTAAACATCGATTTTTAGGGTTTTCAAGGCAGCGGGAGAGGGTCACGGAAATTCATGTAATGACCTGGAATTAAGCAAATCCACTAAATTTGGGCTCCTGATCAAGAGTGTGACACGGGAACACAAAATATATAGTCATTTTCAAAAGTTATAGGGGGGTCAATTTGTCCATTTTTTGATTTTTAAAAATTGGCCCAGGAGCCGAACCTTTCCCCGGCAAAACTCAACTTGCAATTTATATTTCACAAAAACTCCCGAATATATCAATTCTGGTCATTTAGACCTCGCTGAACACGAATATAAAATCAGAATTAATTTATCTTCAAAACCCGCAGAGAAACAGGCATTATAAGTTTTATTATAAGAACTGATGAGTGAGTATGTTAAACATCGATTTTTAGGGTTTTCAAGGCAGCGGGAGAGGGTCACGGAAATTCTGAGATGACCTGGAATTAAGCAAATCCACTAAATTTGGGCTCCTGATCAAGAGTGTGACACAGGAAAACCAGATATATACTCATTTTCAAAAGTTATAGGGGGGTCATTTTGTCCATTTTTTGATTTTTAAAAATTGGCCCAGGAGCCGAACCTTTCCCCGGCAAAACTCAACTTGCAATTTATATTTCACAAAAACTCCCGAATATATCAATTCTGGTCATTTAGACCTCGCTGAACACGAATATAAAATCAGAATTAATTTATCTTCAAAACCCGCAGAGAAACAGGCATTATAAGTTTTATTATAAGAACTGATGAGTGAGTATGTTAAACATCGATTTTTAGGGTTTTCAAGGCAGCGGGAGAGGGTCACGGAATTCATGAGATGACCTGGAATTAAGCAAATCCACTAAATATGGACTCCTGATCAAGAGTGTATAACCGGAACACCTAATATATAGTCATTTTCAAAAGTTATAGGGGGGGCAATTTGTCCATTTTTTGATTTTTAAAAATTGGCCCAGGAGCCGAACCTTTCCCCGGCAAAACTCAACTTGCAATTTATATTTCACAAAAACTCCCGAATATATCAATTCTGGTCATTTAGACCTCGCTGAACACGAATATAAAATCAGAATTAATTTATCTTCAAAACCCGCAGAGAAACAGGCATTATAAGTTTTATTATAAGAACTGATGAGTGAGTATGTTAAACATCGATTTTTAGGGTTTTCAAGGCAGCGGGAGAGGGTCACGGAAATTCATGAGGTGACCTGGAATTAAGCAAATCCACTAAATTTGGGCTCCTGATCAAGAGTGTGACACGGGAACACCAGATATATAGTCATTTTCAAAAGTTATAAGGGGGTCAATATGTCCATTTTTTGATTTTTATAAATTGGCCCAGGAGCCGAACCCTTCCCCGGCAAAACTCAACTTGCAATTTATATTTCCCAACACCTCCCGAAAATATCAATTCTGGTCATTTAGACCTCGCTGAACACGAATATAACCCAGATATTTTTTTAAGGAATAGAGAGAATGAAAAATTAATAAATGAACTCTAATAAATTTAATAATAGCTGGCTCACTGCTTGATCATCTTGCAGATCTTGTTGAAGTACCTGGACTCCTCTCTGGTCATCTTCTTGCCTCCTGATACTTGTAGCCTGGCATTATTCAAGTCACTGATCTCCATCTCGTGCCACTTCCTGAACTCCATGATCTTGTCGTCCTTCAGGCAATCCTTGAAGTTGTTGACAATAGCAAATGGGATCCTGGTGTTCTTGCTGAACAGGACCTGCAGCTCCTCGAGGACCCTGCACCTGGCGGTCTCCTTGTAAGCGTCCATTGCCTTCTTGATCGAGGTGGCCTTGACGATGTGGGGCTGGTTGTTGAAATCTGAGGGGTTGGTAGTCTTGAAGTGGGCATCCACCTGCTACTGCAGGAGTCTTTATTTGTAAGCAGGAGATACACTGAGGAACCAGTTCCAAGCCACCTCAACCTCTTAGTGATCCTCAGGGGCTGCCTCGATCTCGTCCATAATAATGTCAAAGGGAGGGATGTACTGCTTGGTCCTGATCTATTCATAGTAAGTGAAGATCTTGGCGAGCCTGGCTTGGGACTTAATCATGAGATCCTCATCCTTGGTAGTGGAGGACTCCTCCTTGTTCTCCTCCGCATTGAACTTGTTGAAGAGCTTTGTTATTCTTGCCTTCTCAGTGGAGGCTTTCAAGGCTGCTTGAGCGAATGCCTCCTTCTAATCATCATTTCTGAGCCCAGCAAGTTGGGTTGCCCTGGACAGTCTTTTCTTTGAGGGTCTGATGTTGCTGTTTGGCATTCTGTATTAGGTGCTTCCTGGGCCCTGGCTTGAACGTCTGATAGACTTCTTTAGCGAATGCCTGTGACTCTTGCGAGGTTTCTCGGGGCGCGCTTTTTTCTACACGAACTTGCCTTCCATTATGAGGGACCACTACTTAATGAAAGCCTTCTAGAAATGCTTGGGTGGATCGTCCTGAATCATGCTAAGGATGTTCATGTAGCTCACATTGTGCAACCATTAGAGGACTTGGGAATTACTGAAGGTGATCTCGATAGGCCCTTTCTCAGCGGTATCTAGGATGTACCACTTCCCTTCCACCTTCACTATTGCGCCAGCATGGCATTCCTATGCAATGGTGCCTGCTTCATCATCAGACTTCACGTCGATGATCATCTGGAAGAGGTATCTGTTCTCAGTCAGGTGCTGATGAATGAAATTGGGAAACTTGAATCTGATGTTTCTTCTGTACTTATCCAGCATCTCCTTTGCCAAGGAGTGCACGATGCTGGGACTGTACCACATGCTGCGAGCCTAGTCATAAATGAGATGGTGCAAGTTCTTGAATGAAATGCCATGCTCCACAAGATGCTCGGGTCTGCGAGTAATGACCATATGAGCGCGAGACTAATAGAGGCTGACAAACTTCTCTATGGTGTCAAACAGAGGGCCCCCTGCATACATATTGACGGCGTGAACGAGGCAGGCATACTAATTCTAATCAGTCCTTCCAGGGTGCCATAAAGGATTTGCGAATAGCTTTGAGGGATCCATCTGCTCAACGTCTTTGTAGAGAAAGGTTTTAGCGAACTCGCACAGGATTTCTCCATACCTGGCCTTCTTGAAATCCTCGATTGTTTCCACAAGGTAGTCTTTGTAGCTCTCCTCACCTTCCAGATCTTCGCCTTGCTCAGCGGCTCTCTGCTTCCATTTATCAAGGTTGACAGGTGGCACCGAATAATCGTCCAACTGATCTAGTAGGTCTTGTGTCTCACTGTCCTGCACCTGCATAGTCATCCCAAGTTCCTGCAATTCATCATCGCTGTCGGTCCTGCTCTCGTCCTCCCTGTCTGTAAGTTGCTTCTGATCATTTCGCTGATCTACTGATAAATGGGAGTTTTCATTTGCTTTGAGGAGATCGTCATTTAGATCATCGAGGTCTTCGCCATCCTCATTGAGTGAGGCAGACTCCTCATCATTGTCCCTGCCTGAGCGAGCTCCTGCATACAAGTTCCAGTATTGGAGATCATTGAGCTCTGGCTTGTGATCATCGATGAACTTCTCCACTCTGTCCCTGTCAATTGGGTACAGCAACTATGAGTACTCAATCCAGATGGCCTTCTTTTGGGGTCATTCTCGAAGGTGCATTTGGCGGCAACCTTTCCCTTCAGCTGCTTGACGTCGATCAAGTCCAGGATCTTGTATGCTGGACCCTTCCCCATGCTTTGGGATCCCTGGTTATGTTGCGATGACTGGGTGCTTCCGTAATTTGTAGAATCCATTTTTCTATAATCGAATTTAAGTTTTTATATTTTAATCTTAATTAATTAAAATAGGGCAGCTGTTTAAAGAATAACTAAACCCTTAATTTAAACTATTAAACGATTAAATAATTTCAATTACAAAATCTCCCAGACTTTTTTGCTTTCGAGTTTTTTAGAAAATGTTGAGCTAGAGGGGTCATCTTAAGGTCAGTTTGTAGCCCTTTCAAAACTAGGAGGAATTGGGTGCTCGGGGCACACAGCACACGCCCTGGCTGAGTTGCGCTCGATTTTCTTTTTCTCTAAAAATAAAAAATATATAAATATATCTAATTGGGTAATTGGTAAAAATACTAACCCCATTCAGACCTCCTTGAGGCTCAGGTGCTTCAGAGCATCAATTAAGGAGCAAGTGAAGGCGCCGGTGAGCCACCTCATGTCAAGATGGGAAACTTGAAACGCCAAGGCTTATGCGTAGCGTCGCAGTTGCTTCCTTTACAGTTAAGGGAGCTGATGCCTACTTGGTGGAGACGGGCAGCAGCAAGGGATTCAGATCTCTGCACTTGAGGAATCGAAATGCCTTCTCCACAGGAGCCATGTCGTATTGGTAGGGTCCCAGGAACATGATGGGGACGTTGAGCTACTATAAGATGCCCTTGGTGTAACTGCTGCGATGATAGGAAGCATTATCCATTAGCAGGATGGAGTGGGCCCTCCAGTCTTTGTCTTGCCCATCCAAATGCTAAATGAGGTCTACCATGAAGACCAAGAAGGTGTGGGAGTTAGTGTAACCCACACTCACATTGAAGATGAAGCTACCCCGATTAGAGGTAGCCGCGATTATACAGAGGCGGCTGATGCGTTTCTGCGAAGACTGGACATTTTGGCTGCCCTTGGCGATCCAGGAATAGCTGCGGTTTTCAGTGTTCTGGATGATGGTCTCGTCGATGTTGTATATCGTGAAGCCCGAGCACGAGGCCTGAATAAAGTAGGCAGCGGCGATCTTGCGCTGGAGCCGCGACTTCAAGTTATTGTGGTTGGGAGTGAGATGGGAGATCTTGTGGTAGCTCATGTGCAACTCGTGCCTCCGGAACCTGCTGATGCGATAGGGGGAAATGCTCACTCCCAGCCGCTGCTGCAAGCTCTGCAAGATGCCTCTCGTGGTGATGACCCCTTTGATCTCCTCAATGTGCGCAATGATT